>JACBKR010000287.1:0-94530 GCA_014218235.1 Colocasia esculenta
AACCGTGCGATCCAGGAGACGTTGCGGCAAAAAAACGTGAATCGCCGGTAGGAATCAAATTTTGGTGGCGAAACGATCGATTTTCGACTCGAAAACGGCGTCCGATCGCCTTGCGAACATGGCGACGAACGCCTCTGAGTGCCGATTCTGAAAAGTGGTCATTTAAGCGATTCCGAAACCCGGGCGGAAAGTTATGGGAATTTTACCGAAGGCGTGTCGGAATCCGTGCGCAACGGGAGCCGCTGCCGCCCTCCGGGAGCGGAATTCGGGCGCCTGACCGGAAATCTCCGAGTCCGGCCAAGGGGCCGACCGGGTCGGAGTGTCGATATCGGAATTGGGGCCCGCGGGCGTTTCGCTCACCGGGCGAGGAAATATCCACGTTTTACCGAAGTGGTGCGATAATCGGTGTACTAGTACACACGCCCCGAGGTGGCTTTTCGGGCGTGGTGCTTGGAATTTTGCTAGACTGGCGTCTTCTCGACCGGCTCGGAGAGACGATTCCGAAGAGTGGTCACATAAGCGATTCTGATACCCGGGCCGAAAGTTATGCCCATTTCTTCCGTAGAAGGGGGTGGGATCAATCCGTCACAGATGGCGAAATCGGCCATTTTCGCGCGCACTCGTTTACTACGCGGGGAGGAGCCGTCGGGCCGCGTCGACGGCGACCTTCGACCGCCGAGAAGGGCCGATTCTGAAAAAAATGCGACCTTCGACGTCAGAGGAGCTGTGTGATCCAGGAGACGTCGCGGCAAAAAAACGTGAATCGCCGGCAGGAATCAAAATTTTGATGGCGGAAACGATTTATTTTCGACTCAAAAACGGCGTCCGATCGCCTCGGCAATCAAATGCGACGAGCGCCTCTGAGTGCCGATTCCGAAAAGTGGTCATATAAGCGATTCCGAAACCCGGGCGGAAAGTTATGGCCATTTTACCGAAGGCGTGTCGGAATCCGTGCGCAACGGGAGCCGCTGCCGCCCTCCGGGAGCGGAATCCGGGCGCCGGACCGGAAATCTCCGAGTCCGGACCAGGGCCGACCGGGTCGGAGTGTCGATTCGGAATTGGGGCCTCGCGGGCGGTTCCGATCACCGGGCGAGGAAATATCCACGTTTTACCGAAGTGGTGCGAAAATCGGTGTACTAGTACACACGCCCCGAGGTGGCTTTTCGGGCGCCGGGCTCAGAATTTCGCGAGACTGGCGTCTTCTCGACCTGCTCGGAGAGACGATTCCGAAGAGTGGTCACATAAGCGATTCTGATACCCGGGCGGAAAGTTATGCCCATTTCTTCTGTAGAAGGGGGTGGGATCAATCCGTCAGGGGTGGCGAAATCGGCCATTTTCGCGCGCACTCGTTTACGACGCGGGGAGGAGCCGTCGGGCCGCGTCGTCGGCGACTTTCGACCGCTGAGAAGGGCCGATTCTGTAAAAAATGCGACCTTCGACCTCAGAGGAGCCGTGTGATCCAGGAGACGTCGCGGCAAAAAAACGTGAATCGCCGGCAGGAATCGAAATTTTAGTGGCCGAAACGATTGATTTTCTACTCGAAAATGGCGTCCGATCGCCTCGGCAAACAATAGCGACGAGCGCCTCTGAGTGCCGATTCCGAAAAGTGGTCATATAAGCGATTCCGATACCCGGACGGAAAGTTATGGCCATTTTACCGAAGGCGTGTCGGAATCCGTGCGCAACGAGAGCCACTGCCGCCCTCCGGAAGCGGAAACCGGGCGCCGGACCTGAAATCTCCGAGTCCGGCCCACGGCCGACCGGGTCGGAGTGTGGATTTGGAATTGGGGACCCGCGGGCGGTTCCGATCACCGGGCGAGGAAATATCCACGTTTTACCGAACTGGTGCGAAAATCGGTGTACTAGTACACACGCCCCGAGGTGGCTTTTCAGGCGCCGGGCTTGGAATTTTGCGAGACTGGCGTCCTCTCGACCGGCTCGGAGAGACGATTCTGAAGAGTGTACACATAAGCGATTCTGTTACCCGGGCGGAAAGTTATGCCCATTTCTTCCGTAGAAGGGGATGGGATCAATCCGTCAGGGGTGGCGAAATCGGCCATTTTCGTGCGCACTCGTTTACGACGCGGGGAGGAGCCGTCAGGCCGAGTCGACGGCGACTTTCGACCGCCGAGAAGGGCCGATTCTGAAAAAAATGCGACCTTCGACCTCAGAGGAGCCGTGTGATCCAGGAGACGTCGCGGCAAAAAAACGTGAATCGCCGGCAGGAATCGAAATTTTGGTGGCCGAAACGATTGATTTTCGACTCGAAAACGGAGTCCGATCGCCTCGGCGATGAAAAACTACGAGCGCCTCTGAGTGCCGATTCCGAAAAGTGGTCATATAAGCAATTCCGAATCCCGGGCAGAATGTTATGGCCATTTTACCGAAGGCGTGTCGGAATCCGTGCGCAACGGGAGCCGGTGCCGCCCTCCGGGAGCGGAATCCGGGCGCCTGACCGGAAATCTCCGAGTCCGGCACAGGGCCGACCGGGTCGGAGTGTCGATTCGGAATTGGGGCCCCGCGGGCGGTTCCGATCACCGGGCGAGGAAATATCCACGTTTTACCGAAGTGGTGCGATAATCGGTGTACTAGTACACACGCCCCGAGGTGGCTTTTTGGGCACCGGGCTTTAAATTTCGCGAGACTGGCGTCTTCTCGACCGGCTCGGAGAGACTATTCCGAAGAGTGGTCACATAAGCGATTCTGATACCCGGGCGGAAAGTTATGCCCATTTCTTCCGTAGAAGGGGGTGGGATCAATCCGTCAGGGGTGGCGAAATCGGCCATTTTCGTGCGCACTCGTTTACGACGCGGGGAGGAGACGTCGGGCCGCGTCGACGGCGACTTTCGACCGCCGAGAAGGGCCGATTCTGAAAAAAATGCGACCTTCGACCTCAGAGGAGCCGTGTGATCCAGGAGACGTCGCGGCAAAAAAACGTGAATCGCCGGCAGGAATCGAAATTTTGGTGGGCGAAACGATCGATTTTCGACTCGAAAACGGCGTCCGATCGCCTCGGCGAACAATGGCGACGAACGCCTCTGAGTGCCGATTCTGAAATGTGGTCATATAAGCGATTCCGAAACCCGGGCGGAATGTTATGGCCATTTTACCGAAGGCGTGTCGGAATCCGTGCGCAACGGGAGCCGCTGCCGCCCTCCGGGAGCGGAATCCGGGCGCCGGACCGGAAATCTCCGAGTCCGGCCCAGGGCCGACCGGGTCGTAGTGTCGATTCGGAATTGCGGCCCCGCGGACGGTTCCGATCACCGGGCGAGGAAATATCCACGTTTTACCGAAGTGGTGCGAAAATCGGTGTACTAGTACACACGCCCCGAGGTGGCTTTTCGGACGCCGTGCTCGGAATTTTGCGAGACTGGCGTCTTCTCGACCGGCTCGGAGAGACGATTCCGAAGAGTGGTCACATAAGCGATTCTGATACCCGGGCGAAAAGTTATGCCCATTTCTTCCATAGAAGGGGGTGGGATCAATCCGTCAGGGGTGGCGAAATCGGCCATTTTCGCGCGCACTCGTTTACGACGCGGGGAGGAGCCGTCGGGCCGCGTTGACAGCGACCTTCGACCGGCGAGAAGGGCCGATTCTGAAAAAAATGCGACCTTCGACCTCAGAGGAGCCGTGTGATCCAGGAGACGTCGCGGGAAAAAAACGTGAATCGCCGGCAGGAATCGAAATTTTGGTGGCCGAAACGATCGATTTTCGACTCGAAAAGGGCGTCCGATCGCCTAGGCAAATGATCGCGACGAACGCCTCTGAGTGTCGATTCCGAAAAGTTGTCATATAAGCGATTCCGATACCGGGCGAAAAGTTATGGCCATTTTACCGAAGGCGTGTCGGATCTGTGCGCAACGTGCCGCTGCCGCCTCCGGGAGCGAATCCGGGCGCCGACCGGAAATCTCCGAGTCCGGCCAAGGCCGACCGGTCGGAGTGTCGATTCGGAATTGGGGCCCCGCGGGCGGTTCCGATCACCGGGCGAGGAATATCCACGTTTTACCGAAGTGGTGCGAAAATCGGTGTACTAGTACACACGCCCGGAGGTGGCTTTTCGGCTCCGGGCTCGAATTTTGCGAGACTGGCGTCTTCTCGACCGATCAGAGAGACGATTCCGAATAGTGGTCACATAAGCGAATCTGATACCCGGCGAAAGGTTATGCCCATTTCTTTCGTCGAAGGGGGTGGGATCAATCCGTCAGGGGTGGCGAAACCGGCCATTTTCCCGCGCACTCGTCGACGACGACGCGGGGAGGCGCCGTCGGGCCGCGTCGACTGCGACCTTCGACCTCAGAGGAGCCGTGCGATTCAGGAGACGTCGCGGCAAAAAAACGTGGATCACCGGCAGGAATCGAAATTTTAGTGGCCGAAACGATCGATTTTCGACTCGAAAACGGCGTCCGATCGCCTCGGCAAACGATGACGACGAACGCCTCTGAGTGACGATTCCGAAAAGTGGTCATATAAGCGATTCCGATACCCGAGCGGAAGGTTATGGCCATTTTACCGAAGGCGTGTCGGAATCCGTGCGCAACGGGAGCCGCTGCCGCCCTCCGGGAGCGGAATCCGGGCTCCGGGCCGGAAATCTCCGAGTCCGGCCCAAGGCCGACCGGGTCGGAGTGTCGATTCGGAATTGGGTCCCCGCGGGCGGTTCCGATCACCGGGCGAGGAAATATCCACGTTTTACCGAAGTGGTGCGAAAATCGGTGTAATAGTACACACGCCCGGAGGTGGCTTTTCGGGCGCCGGGCTCGGAATTTTGCGAGACTGGCGTCTTCTCAACCGGCTCGGAGAGACGATTCCGAACAGTGGTCACATAAGCGATTCTGATACCCGGGCGAAATGTTATGCCCATTTCTTTCTCAGAAGGGGCTGGGATCAATCCGTCATGGGTGGCGAAATCGGCCATTTTCGCGCGCACTCGTTTACGACGCGGGGATGAGCCGTCGGGCCGCATCGACGGCGACCTTCGACCGCCGAGAACGGCTGATTCTGAAAAAAATGCGACCTTCGACCTCAGAGGAGCCGTGCGATCCAGGAGACGTCGCGGCAAAAAAACGCGAATCGCCGGTAGGAATCGAAATTTTGGTGGCCGAAACGATTGATTTTCGACTCGAAAACGGCGTCCGATCGCCTCGGCGAACAAAGGCGACGAGCGCCTCTGAGTGCCGATTCCGAAAAGTGGTCATATAAGCGATTCCGAAACCCGGGCGGAAAGTTATGGCCATTTTACCGAAGGCGTGTCGGAATCCGTGCGCAACGGGAGCCGCTGCCACCCTCCGGGAGCGGAATCTGCGCGCCGGACCGGAAATCTCCGAGTCCGGACCAGGACCGACCGGGTCGGAGTGTCGATTCGGAATTGGGCCCTCGCGGGCGGTTCCGATCACCGGGTGAGGAAATATCCACGTTTTACCGAAGTGGAGCGAAAATCGGTGTACTAGTACACACGCCCCGAGGTGGCTTTTCGGGCGCCGGGCTCGGAATTTCGCGAGACTAGCGTCTTCTCGACCGGCTCGGAGAGACGATTCTGAAGAGTGGTCACATAAGCGATTCTGATACCCGGGCGGAAAGTTATGCCCATTTCTTCCGTAGAAGGGGGTGGGATCAATCCGTCAGGGGTGGCGAAATCGGCCATTTTCGCGCGCACTCGTTTACGACGCGGGGAGGAGCCGTCGGGCCGCGTCGACGGCGACCTTCGACCGCCGAGAAGGGCCGACTCTGAAAAAAATGCGACTTCGACCTCAGAGGAGCCGTGTGATCCAGGAGACGTCGCGGCAAAAAAACGTGGATCGCCGGCAGGAATCGAAATTTTGGTGGCCGAAACGATTGATTTTCGACTCGAAAACGGCGTCCGATCACATCTGTGATCGATGGCGACGTCCGCCTCTGAGTGCCGATTCCGAAAAGTGGTCATATAAGCGATTCCGAAACCCGGGCGGAAAGTTATGGCCATTTTACCGAAGGCGTGTCGGAATTCGTGCGCAACGGGAGCCGCTGCCACCCTCCGGGAGCGGAATCCGGGCGCCGGACCGAAAATCTCCGAGTCTGGCCCAGGGTCGACCGGGTCGGAGTGTCGATTCGGAATTGGGGCCTCGCGGGCGGTTCCGATCACCGGGCAAGGAAATATCCACGTTTTACCGAAGTGGTGCGAAAATCGGTGTACTAGTACACACGCCCGGAGGTGGCTTTTCGGGCGTCGGGCTCGGAATTCTGCGAGACTGGCGTCTTCTCGACCGGCTCAGAGAGACGATTCCGAATAGTGGTCACATAAGCGATTCTGATACCCGGGCGAAAAGTTATGCCCATTTCTTTCGTAGAAGGGGGTGGGATCAATCCGTCAGGGGTGGCGAAATCGGCCATTTTCGCGCGCACTCGTTTACGACGCGGGGAGGAGCCGTCGGGTCGCGTCGACTGCGACCTTCGACCACCGATAAGGGCTGATTCTGAAAAAAATGCGACCTTCGACCTCAGAGGAGCCGTGCGATCCAGGAGACGTCGCGGCAAAAAAACGCGAATCGCCGGTAGGAATCGAAATTTTGGTGGCCGAAACGATTGATTTTCGACTCGAAAACGGCGTCCGATCGCCTCGGCGATCGATGGCGACGAGCGCCTCTAAGTGCCGATTCCGAAAAGTGGTCATATAAGCGATTCCAAAACCCGGGCGCAAAGTTATGGCCATTTTACCGAAGGCGTGTCGGAATCCGTGCGCAACGGGAGCCGCTGCCGCCCTCCGGGAGCGGAATCGGCGCGCCGGACCGGAAATCTCCGAGTCCGGACCAGGGCCGACCGGGTCGGAGTGTCGATTCGGAATTGGGGCCTCGCGGGCGGTTCCGATCACCGGGCAAGGAAATATCCACGTTTTACCGAAGTGGTGCGAAAATCGGTGTACTAGTACACACACCCAGAGGTGGCTTTTCGGACGCCGGGCTCGGAATTTCGCGAGACTGGCGTCTTCTCGACCGGCTCGGAGAGACGATTCCGAAGAGTGGTCACATAAGCGATTCTGATACCCGGACGGAAAGTTATGCCCATTTCTTCCGTAGAAGGGGGTGGGATCAATCCGTCAGGGGTGGCGAAATCGGCCATTTTCGCGCGCACTCGTTTACGACGCGGGGAGGAGCCGTCGGGCCGCGTCGACGGCGACCTTTGACCGCCGAGAAGGGCCGATTCTGCAAAAAATGCGACCTTCAACCTCAGAGGAGCCGTGTGATCCAGGAGACGTCGCAGCAAAAAAACGTGAATCGCCGGCAGGAATCAAAATTTTGGTGGTGAAACGATTGATTTTCGACTCGAGAATGGCGTCCGATCGCCTTGGCAAACGATGTCGACGAGCGCCTCTGAGTGCCGATTCCGAAAAGTGGTCATATAAGCGATTCCGATACCCGGGCGGAAAGTTATGGCCATTTTACCGAAGGCATGTCAGAATCCGTGCGCAACGGGAGCCGCTGCCGCCCTCCGGGATCGGAATCCGGCCGCCGGAACGGAAATCTCCGAGTCCGGCCCAGGGCCGACCGGGTCGGAGTGTCGATTCGGAAATGGGGCCCCGCGGGCGGTTCCGATCACCGGGCGAGGAAATATCCACGTTTTACCGAAGTGGTGCGAAAATCGGTGTACTAGTACACACGCCCCGAGGTGGCTTTTCGGGCGCCGGGCTCGAAATTTCGTGAGACTGGCGTCTTCTCTACCGGCTCGGAGAGACGATTCCGAAGAGTGGTCACATAAGCGATTCTGATACCCGGGCGGAAAGTTATGCCCATTTCTTCTGTAGAAGGGGGTGGGATCAATCCGTCAGGGGTGGCGAAATCGGCCATTTTCGCGCGCACTCGTTTACGACGCGGGGAGGAGCCGTCGGGCCACGTCGACGGCGACCTTCGACTGCCGAGAAGGGCCGATTCTGAAAAAAATGTGACCTTCAACCTCAGAGGAGCCGTGTGATCCAGGAGACGTCGCGGCAAAAAAACGTGAATCGCCGGCAGGAATCGAAATTTTGGTGGCCGAAACGATTGATTTTCGACTCGAAAACGGCGTCCGATCGCCTCGGCAATCGTGACGACCCTCATTATACCGGTACGGTTATACCAACCCACGTCGGTATAGTAAAGGTTATCACAGTGGGACATTTACCCAACACTATCACATGATTGAGATATACACAAATATAGATACAGAGTCGCGGAAGTAAAGGACTAACTGTCATGACATTTCATCATCCACATTTATCATACATGATCCATATAACAAAATAAAAGTCTAAACTTTCATAATTGAAATTAAACCAAGCTACATTGTCCACAAAATTAAAGTTCTACATTTAATACATAGTTTGTCCACAATTACATAATGATAACTCTAATACAAGCTACAATTCACATACTATGAAACAAACGGGGCACTACGTCAGCTCCACCAGCTAATCCCCACGCTCGGAGTCGCTCTCCACTGTCTCCTCCAAAGGTGTGTCACCAACTACACCTGTACGCCGAAGCAAGGAGTGAGTCTAAAGGACTCAGCAAGTAGCTCATACACATCATTCATGCATACATCATAGTAGGGTCTACCATTTCAATTTGCAAGGCAACATATAGCATGCTTGAACATTTATGAGAGACGACCTATCATGGTATTTCTACAAAATCAAAACACATGGTACATGGTTTAAGATGTTTCAAATAACACTTCCTATCACATGCTTTCTACTCATTTAATCACATGAAGACTACACTTCAATTTGACTATAACATGATAGCAATTTATATGGGATTAGAAATATCATAGCATGAATTACGTAACATATCCTAACACATTCACTTCACAAGGTTACACATTCCCATATTTCACATGGTTCATTTTTCAAGCATTTCACATGTACATATGTTCACACTCTAACATAAATGGTTCACATGATTTCACATTTCACAGTTGCATGCTCACATATATATACACAATTTACACATGCTCACATATACACATTTCACAATTATTTGCCGTGACACATAGTCCAAACCACCACTAGAAGGACACATCACATACACATAACACATAGCACATCACCTAGGCAATACAGTGATGACTCTTGGCACTGCGCAGACCGGGAGAACACGTCTCCACCCTAACCAGTGGTACTTGTCCACCTCCAGGATTTCATCCTAATGCCCTTAGGATATCTTAACACATTGAACCTTCATGGGGACTTTTCCATGATACAGTTCCACAGCCCTCTATGGAAGCAGTGTCACACACGGCACATTTTACACATTACTCATTCCGATTTAACACATGTTTCACATATGATTTTCACACTTTCTTGTTTATGCACATGGTTCTATTCATCCCTAACATGATGCTACTAATAACAGAATTCAAGCATTTAGTGGCTCTCATGGATTAATTGGAACACACCTTGTCTAACCTTAATCATGATACATGTGTTTATACTCATTTTCACATGAAAATCTCATAGTGTAGGCTACTGTTATCAAATTCTCCCAAAAATTTTACCACATGCTGTTTTCGGGTATAATAACACACATACAAATTTTCACATTTTTCTGAATTCACATGCATTTATAGAAATTAAAACCTTCAGTTTCATGCCATTCTTAAACTAAGTCCACATAGAACATAACATGGATTTCAGATTTGATCATGCACAGTCATGAACCACATACATGTTAGCACAGAAATTTTTTTCCGAATTTATTTCCCAACATATGATTTACTAAAATTTTCACAAGGTCTACACATGCTTTCTATTTCTCATTTTAGGAATTATAAGAATTCACATGGATGTGGGAAAAATTCCTAAATTTGTGGGGCATGGACTGATACATATACCATGGTTCATAAAGTTCTACAGCATTAACTCCTCAGAAATCATGGAAAACAAATTAACCAAGCATGACCTCTTTCCTACACATGCTTTTCAATAATTCTAATAATTATGCCACCTACAGAAAAATACAGGAAATTCCACACACATCACATTACCTATTTTACATAACATATAAAATTTACATTATATCCTCATGCGTAGAAACTCGGAAATAAAGATATAGGACAGAGCAGTTCACTGTTCTGTCAAGAAGAACTAAACGGCATGCTACGGACGTTTACAAGAGTTGGCGGCAACATCGTTGGCCGCTGACTCAAGATCTCAACGTCAATGGATCTTGCTGTCAAGTTCGGACCTGTGTAAAAACACAGTCCGAGCTCTGAATAATGGTGAATGTAGGGGATCCAGGACACGAGGAAAATCTATAAAATGATTAAAAACCTCCTAGACACATACATGGACAATGTGAAAGGGGTACTTGCCTTTGGAAAAACTCCTAAAGGGATCAAATTAGTTGGAGAAGCTCTCCTTGGGCAGTCCCAAGAAGCCTCCAAGACGCCTCCACTCCGGCTTCTGTGATGCTCCCCTCTGAAATCCAGGGCCGGGGATGTGTAGCCGGTTATGTTGTCTTCCTCCTTGTCGAAGTAGATCTCCAGAAGAAGCCTTGGATCGCCGGATCAGAGCCTCCAAACTTCAGGTTTTCTCACAGGAAGCTCTAGGGTTTTCTCCCCTCTTCTCTCTTCTTGCAAGTGTGAAAATGGGTAGTGGGGAGAGGCCATTTCGGGTTCAGGAAGTAGGGAAAGCCTTCACCAACTCACCATGCCGACCTGACAGCTTTGGAGCCGTTGGGGGACATCCCCCCAAGGGTTGCCATGCCTTGTTTCAGAAGACAGCAGCTCTGCTGCGCATGCAGGGCAGAGAAGTTGACGTCCAGATCGCTGGACGCCGGAGTGAGTGTTGGCGTCCATGGTTGGACGTTGACACCACCTCAGCGGCCAGGGGTTGACGCCAATAAGGCCTTCGGCCAGAACCCTATTATGCAGAAAACCATGCACACCAAGCTTCTATACATGCAATATGTACATGGTATTATATTCATACTATCACCATGCAATACATACCTTATTTACGTTTAATATAAACACATGTACACGTAATTATACTATTTTAATACCTACGTAAGTACGTACATACATACACAAGCACAATATACACACATAAATACGAAAGAAATACTACGGAAATTCGAGGGTCTTACACCCTCTCCCCCTTAAAGAAAACTTCGTCCTCGAAGTTAGAACGACACTACTAAAACAAAAGGGGATACTTCTTCCTCATCGAATCCTCAAGCTCCCACGTAGCCTCCTCACGTGAGAAGTTCCGCCATAGAACTTTCAACGAGCGCCTCTGAGTGCCGATTCCGAAAAGTGGTCATATAAGCGATTCCGAAACCCGGGCGGAAAGTTATGGCCTTTTACCGAAGGCGTGTCGGAATCCACGCAACGGGAGCCGCTGCCACGACCTCCGCTGGAGCGGAATCCGGGTGCCGGACCGAAATCTCTGAGTCCGGCCCAGGGCCGACCGGTCGGAGTGTCGATTCGGAATTGGGGCCCCGCGGGCGGTTCCGATCACCGGGCGAGGAAATATCCACGTTTTACCGAAGTGGTGCGAAAATCGGAGTACCAGTACACACGCCCCGAGGTGGATTTTCTGGCGCCGGACTCAGAATTTCACGAGACTGGCGTCTTCTCGACCGGCTCGGAGAGACGATTCCGAAGAGTGGTCACATAAGCGATTCTGATACCCGGGCGGAAAGTTATGCCCATTTCTTCCGTAGAAGGGGGTGGGATCAATCCGTCAGAGGTGGCGAAATCGGTCATTTTCGCGCGCACTCGTTTACGACGCGGGGAGGAGCCGTCGGGCCGCGTCGACGGCGACTTTCGACCGCCGAGAAGGGCTGATTCTGAAAAAAATGCGTCCTTCGACCTCAGAGGATCCGTGTGATCCAGGAGACGTCGCGGCAAAAAAACGTGAATCGCCGGCAGGAATCGAAATTTTGGTGGCCGAAACGATTGATTTTCGACTCGAGAATGGCGTCCGATCTCCTCGGCAAACATTGGCGACGAGCGCCTCTGAGTGCCGATTCCGAAAAGTGGTCATAAAAGCGATTCCGATACCCGGGCGGAAAGTTATGGCCATTTTACGGAAGGCGTGTCGGAATCCGTGCGCAACGGGAGCCGCTGCCGCCCTCCGGGAGCGGAATCCGGCGCCGGACCGGAAATCTCCGAGTCCGGCCCAGGCCGCCCGGTCGGAGTGTCGATTCGGAATGGGGCCTCGCGGGCGGTTTCGATCACCGGGCGAGGGAATATCCACGTTTTACCGAGTGGTGCGAAAATCGTGTACTAGTACACATGCCCCGAGGTGGCTTTTCGGGGCCGGGCTCAGATTTTGCGAGACTGGCGCCTTCTCGACCGCTCGGAGAGACGATTCCGAAGAGTGGTCACATAAGCGATTCTGATACCGGGCGGAAAGTTATGCCCATTTCTTCCGTAGAAGGGGGTGGGATCAATCCGTCAGGGGTGGCGAAATTCGGTAATTTTCCGTCCGGCGCACTCGTTTACGACGCAGGGAGGAGCCGTCGGGCCGCGTCGACGGCGACTTTCGACTGCCGAGAAGGGCCGATTCTGAAAAAATCGACCTTCGACCTCAGAGGAGCCGTGATCCAGGAGACGTCGCGGCAAAAAAACGTGAATCGCCGGCAGGAATCGAAATTTTGGTGGCCGAAACGATTGATTTTCGACTCGAAAACGGCGTCCGATCGCCTCGGTAATCCATGGCGACGAGCGCCTCTTAGTGCCGATTCCGAAAAGTGGTCATATAAGCGATTCCGAAACCCGGGCGGAAAGTTATGGCCATTTTACCGAAGGCGTGTCGGAATCCGTGCGCAACGGGAGCCGCTGCCGCCCTCCGGGAGCGCAATCCGGGTGCCGGACCGGAAATCTCCGAGTCCGGCCCAGGGCCGACCGGGTCGGAGTGTCGATTCGGAATTGGGGCCCCGCGGGCGGTTCCGATCACCGGGCGAGGAAATATCCACGTTTTACCGAAGTGGTGCGAAAATCGGAGTACTAGTACACACGCCCGATGTGGCTTTTCTGGCGCCGGGCTCAGAATTTCGCAAGATGGCGTCTTCTCGCCGGCTCGGAGAGACATTCCGAAGAGTGGTCACATAAGCGATTCTGATACCGGGCGGAAAGTTATGCCCATTTCTTCTCCGTAGAAGGGGGGGGATCAATCCGTCAGGGGTGGCGAAATCGGTAATTTTCGCGCGCACGGTCGTTTACGACGCAGGGAGGAGCCGTCGGGCCGCGTCGACGGCGACTTTCGACTGCCGAGAAGGGCCGATTCTGAAAAAATGCGACCTTCGACCTCAGAGGAGCCGTGTGATCCAGGAGACGTCGCGGCAAAAAAACGTGAATCGCCGGCAGGAATCGAAATTTTAGTGGCCGAAACGATTGATTTTCGACTCGAGAATGGCGTCCGATCGCCTCGGCAATCCATGGCGACGAGCGCCTCTTAGTGCCGATTCCGAAAAGTGGTCATATAAGCGATTCCGATACCCGGGCGGAAAGTTATGGCCATTTTACCGAAGGCGTGTCGGAATCCGTGCGCAACGGGTGCCGCTGCCGCCCTCCGGGAGCGGAATCCGGGCGCCGGACCGGAAATCTCCGAGTCCGTCCCAGGGCCGACCGGGTCGGAGTGTCGATTCGGAATTGGGGCCTCGCGGGCGGTTCCGATCACCGGGCGAGGAAATATCCACGTTTTACCGAAGTGGTGCGAAAATCGGTGTACTAGTACACACGCCCCGAGGTGGCTTTTCGGGCACCGGGCTCAGAATTTTGCAAGACAGGCGTCTTCTCGACCGGCTCGGAGAGACGATTCCGAAGAGTGGTCACATAAGCGATTCTGATACCCGGGCGGAAAGTTATGCCCATTTCTTCCGTAGAAGGGGGTGGGATCAATCCGTCAGGGGTGGCGAAATCGGCCATTTTCGCGCGCACTAGTTTACGACGCGGGGAGGAGCCGTCTGGCCGCGTCGACGGCGACCTTCGACCGCCGAGAAGGGCCGATTCTGAAAAAAATGCGACCTTCGACCTCAGAGGAGCCGTGTGATCCAGGAGACGTCGTGGCAAAAAAACGTGAATCGCCGGCAGGAATGGAAATTTTAGTGGCCGAAACGATTGATTTTCGACTCGGAAACGGCTTCCGATCGCCTCGGCAATCGACGGCGACGAGCGCCTGTGAGTGCCGATTCTGAAAAGTTGTCATATAAGCGATTCCGAAACCCGGGCGGAAAGTTATGGCCATTTTACCGAAGGCGTGTCAGAATCCGTGCGCAACGGGAGCCGCTGCCGCCCTCCGGGAGCGGAATCCGGGCGCCGGACCGGAAATCTCCGAGACCGGCCCAGGGCCGACCGGGTCGGAGTGTCGATTCGGAATTGGGGACTCGCGGGCGACTCCGATCACCGGGCGAGAAAATATCCACGTTTTACCGAAGTGGTGCGAAAATCGGTGTACTAGTACACACGCCCCGAGGTGGCTTTTCAGGCGCCGGGCTCCGAATTTCGCGAGACTGGCGTCTTCTCGACCGGCTCGGAGAGACGATTCCAAGAGGGGTCACATAAGCGATATATACCCGGGCGGAAACTTATGCCCATTTCTTCTGTAGAAGGGGTGGGATCAATCCGTCAGGGGTGGCGAAATCGGCATTTTCGCGCGCACTCGTTTACGACGCAGGGAGGAGCCGTCGGGCCACGTCGACGGCGACCTTCGACTGCCAAGAGGGCTGATTCTGAAAAAAATGTGACCTTCGACCTCAGTAGCCGTGTGATCCAGAGACATCGCGGCAAAAAAACGTGAATCCCGGCAGGAATCGAAATTTTGGTGGCCGAAACGATTGATTTTCGACTCGAAAACGGCGTCCGATCGCCTCGGCAATCCATGGCGACGAGGGCCGCCTCTTAGTGCCGATTCCGAAAAGTGGTCATATAAGCGATTCCGAAACCCGGGCAGAAAGTTATGGCCATTTTACCGAGGCGTGTCGGATCCGTGCGCAACGGAGCCGCTGCCGCCCTCCGGGAGCGCAATCCGGGTGCCGGACCGGAAATCTCCGAGTCCGGCTCAGGGCCGACCGGGTCGGAGTGTCGATTCGGAATTGGGGCCCCGCGTGCGGTTCCGATCACCGGGCGAGGAAATATCCACGTTTTACCGAAGTGGTGCGAAAATCGGAGTACTAGTACACACGCCCCGATGTGGCTTTTCTGGCGCTGGGCTCAGAATTTCGCAAGACTAGCGTCTTCTCGACCGGCTCGGAGAGATGATTACGAAGAGTGGTCACATAAGCGATTCTGATACCCGGGCGGAAAGTTATGCCCATTTCTTCCGTAGAAGGGGGTGGGATGAATCCGTCAGGGGTGGCGAAATCGGTAATTTTCGCGCGCACTCGTTTACGACGCAGGGAGGAGCCGTCGGGCCGCGTCGACGGCGACTTTCGACTGCCGAGAAGGGCCGATTCTGAAAAAAATGCGACCTTCGACCTCAGAGGAGCCGTGTGATCCAGGAGACGTCGCGGCAAAAAAACGTGAATCGCCGGCAGAATCGAAATTTTGGTGGCCGAACGATTGATTTTCGACTCGAAAATGGCGTCCGGTCGCCTCGGCAAACAAAGGCGACGAGCGCCTCTGAGTGCCGATTCCGAAAAGTGGTCATATAAGCGATTCCGATACCCGGGCGAAAGTTATGGCCATTTTACCGAAGGCGTGTCGGAATCCGGCGCAACGGGAGCCGCTGACGCTCCGGGAGCGGAATCCGGGCGCCGACCGGAAATCTCCGAGTCGGCCCAGGGCCGACCGGTCGGAGTGTCGATTCGGATTGGGGCCTCCGCGTGCGGTTCCGATCACCGGGCGAGGAAATATCCACGTTTTACCGAAGTGGTGCGAAAATCGTTGTACTAGTACACACGTCCCGAGGTGGCGTTTCGGGCGCCGGGCTCAGAATTTCGCGAGACTGGCGTCTCCTCGACCGGCTCGGAGAGACGATTCTGAAGAGTGGTCACATAGCGATTCTGATACGGGCGGAAAGTTATGCCCATTTCTTCCGTAGAAGGGGGTGATCAATCCGTCAGGGGTGGCGAAATCGGCCATTTTTCGCGCCACTCGTTTACGACGCTGGGAGGAGCCGTCGGGCCGCGTCGATGGCGACCTTCGACCGCCGAGAAGGGCCGATTCTGCAAAAAATGCGACCTTCGACGTCAGAGGAGCCGTGTGATCCAGAAGACGTCGCAGCAAAAAAACGTGAATCGCCGGCAGGAATCAAAATTTTGGTAGCGAAACGATTGATTTTCGACTCGAGAATGGCGTCCGATCGCCTTGGCAAATAATGGCGACGAGGGCCTCTGAGTGCCGATTCCGAAAAGTGGTCATATAAGCGATTCCGATACCCGGACGGAAAGTTATGGCCATTTTACCGAAGGCGTGTCGGAATCCGTGCGCAACGGGAGCCGCTGCCGCCCTCCGCGATCGGAATCCGGCCGCCGGAACGGAAATCTCTGAGTCCGGCCCAGGGCCGACCGGGTCGGAGTGTCGATTCGGAAATGGGGCCCCGCGGGCGGTTCCGATCACCGGGCGAGGAAATATCCACGTTTTACCGAAGTGGTGCGAAAATCGGTGTACTAGTACACACGCCCCGGGTGGGCTTTTCGGGCGCCGGGCTCAGAATTTCGCGAGACTGGCGTCTTCTCGACCGGCTCGGAGAGACGATTCGAAGAGTGGTCACATAAGCGATTCTGATACCCGGGCGAAAGTTATGCCCATTTCTTCCGTAGAAGGGGGGGGATCAATCCGTCAGGGTTGGCGAAATCGGCCATTTTCGCGCGCACTCGTTTACGGACGCGGGGAGGAGCCGTCTGGCCGCGTCGACGGCGACCTTCGACCGCCGAAAGGGCCGATTCTGAAAAAAATGCGACCTTCGACCTCAGAGGAGCCGTGTGATCCAGGAGACGTCGCGGAAAAAAACGTGAATCGCCGGCAGGAACGGAAATTTTAGTGGCCGAAACGATTGATTTTCGACTCGAAAACGGCTTCCGATCGCCTCGGCAATTGACGGCGACGAGCGCCTCTGAGTGCCGATTCCGAAAAGTGGTCATATAAGCGATTCCGAAACCCGGGCGGAAAGTTATGGCCATTTTACTGAAGGCGTGTCAGAATCCGTGCGCAACGGGAGCCGCTGCCGCCCTCCGGGAGCGGAATCCAGGCGCCGGACCGGAAATCAACGAGACTGGCCCAGGGCCGACCGGGTCGGAGTGTCGATTCGGAATTGGGGACTCGCGGGCGGTTCCGATCACCGGGCGGGGAAATATCCATGTTTTACCGAAGTGGTGCGAAAATCGGTGTACTAGTACACACGCCCCGAGGAGGCTTTTCGGGCGCCGGGCTCGGAATTTCGCGAGACTGGCGTCTTCTCGACCGGCTCGGAGAGACGATTCCGAAGAGTGGTCACATATGCGTTTCTGATACCCGGGCGGAAAGTTATGCCCATTTCTTTCGTAGAAGGGGGTGGGATCAATCCGTCAGGGGTGGCGAAATCGGCCATTTTCGCGCGCACTCGTTTACGACGCGGGGAGGAACCGTCGGGCCGCGTCGACGGCGACCTTCGACCGCCGAGAAGGGCTGATTCTGAAAAAAATGCGACCTTCGACCTCAGAGGAGCTGTGCGATCCAAGAGACGTCGCGGCAAAAAAACGCGAATCGCCGGTAGGAATCGAAATTTTGGTGGCCGAAACGATTGATTTTTGACTCGAAAACGGCGTCCGATCGCCTCGGCGAACAAAGGCGACGAGCGCCTCTGAGTGCCGATTCCGAAAAGTGGTCATATAAGCGATTTCGATACCCGGGCGGAATGTTATGGCCATTTTACCGAAGGCGTGTCGGAATCCGTGCGCAACGAGAGCCGCTGCGCCCTCCGCGATCGGAATCCGCCGCCGGAACGGAAATCTCCGAGTCCGGCCCAGGGCCGACCGGGTCGGAGTGTCGATTCGGAAATGGGGCCCCGGGCGGTTCCGATCACCGGCGAGGAAATATCCACGTTTTACCGAAGTGGTGCGAAAATCGGTGTACTAGTACACACGCCCCGAGGTGGCTTTTCGGCGCCGGGCTCGGAATTTCGCGAGACTGGCGTCTTCTCGACCGGCTCGGAGAGACGATTCCGAAGAGTGTTCACATAAGCGATTCTGATACCCGGGCGGAAAGTTATGCCCATTTTTTCGTAGAGGGGTGGGAGCAATCCGTCAGAAGTTGCGAATCGCCATTTTCCCCCGCAGCGCCATCGTTTACGACGCGGGTAGAGCCGTCGGCCGCGTCGACGGAGACCTTCGACCGTCGAGAAGGGCCATTTTGAAAAAAAAATGTGTCCTTCGACCTCAGAGGAGCCGTGTGATCCAGAAGACGTCGCGGCAAAAAAACGTGAATCGCCGGCAGGAATTGAAATTTTGGTGGCTGAAACGATGGATTTTCGACTCGAAAACGACGTCCGATCGCCTCGGCGATCATACGTGACGAGCGCCTCTGAGTGCCGATTCCGAAAAGTGTCATATAAGCGATTCCGAGACCCGGGCGGAAAGTTATGGCCGTTTTACCGAAGGCGTGTCGGAATACGTGCGCAACGGAGCCGCTGCCGCCCTCCGGGCGGAATCCGGCGCCGACCAGAATCCTCCGAGTCCGGCCCACGGCCGACCGGGTCGGAGTGCCGATTCGGAATTGGTGCCTCGCGGGCGGTTCCGATCACCGGGCGAGAAATATCCATGTTTTTAACCGAGTGGTGCGAAAATCGGTGTACTAGTACACACGCCCCGAGAGGCTTTTCGGGCGCCGGGCTCGGAATTTCGCGAGACTGGCGTCTTCTCGACCGGCTCGGAGAGACGATTCCGAAGAGTGGTCACATATGCGTTTCTGATCCCCGGCGGAAAGTTATGCCCATTTCTTTCGTAGAAGGGGTGGGAATCAATCCGTCAGGGGTGGCGAAATCGGCCATTTTCGCGCGCACCCGCGACCTAGTCGTTTACGACGCGGGGAGGAGCCGTCGGGCCGCGTCGACGGCGACCTTCGACCGCCGAGAAGGGCTATTCTGAAAAAAATGCGACCTTCGACCTCAGAGGAGCTGTGCGATCCAAGAGACGTCGCGGCAAAAAAACGCGAATCGCCGGTAGGAATCGAAATTTTTTGTGGCCGAAACGATTGATTTTCGACTCGAAAACGGCGTCCGATCGCCTCGGCAACAAAGGCGACGAGCGCCTCTGAGTGCCGATTCCGAAAAGTGTCATAAAGCGATTCCGATACCCGGGCGGAAAGTTATGGCCGTTTTACCGAAGGCGTTTCGGAATCCGTGCGCAACGGGAGCCGCTGCCGCCCTCCGGGATCGGAATCCGGGCGCCGACCGGAAATCTCCGAGTCCGGCCCAGGGCCGACCGGTTGGAGTGCCGATTCGGAATGGGGCCTCGCGGGCGGTTCCGATCACCGGGCGAGGAAATATCCACGTTTTACCGAAAGGGTGAAAATCGGTGTACTATACACACGCCCCGAGGTGGCTTTTCGGGCGCCGGGCTCTGAATTCGCGAGACTGGCGTCTTCTCGACCGCTCGGAGAGACGATTCCGAGAGTGGTCACATAAGCGATTCTGATACCCGGCGGAAAGTTATGCCGATTTCTTTCGTAGAAGGGGTGGGAGCAATCCGTCAGGGGTTGCGAAATCGGCCATTTTCCGCGCGCACCTCGTTTACGACGCGGGTAGGAGCCGTCGGGCCGCGTCGACGGAGACCTTCGACCGCCGAGAAGGGCCGATTGTGAAAAAAAAATGCGACCTTCGACCTCAGAGGAGCCGTGTGATCCAGTAGACGTCGCGGTAAAAAAACGTGAATCGCCGGCAGGAATCGAAATTTTGGTGACCGAAACGATGGATTTTCGACTCGAAAACGACGTCTGATCGCCTCGGCAATCTAAAGGCGACGAGCGCCTTGAGTGCCGATTCCGAAAAGTGGTCATATAAGCGATTTCGATACCGGGCGGAAAGTTAGTTGGCCGTTTTACCGAAGGCGTGTCGGAATCCGTGCGCAACGGAGCCGCTGCCGCCCTCGGGAGCGGAATCCGGGCGCCGGACCGGAAATCTCCGAGTCCGGCCCCGCGGCCGACCGGTCGGAGTGCCGATTCGGAATTGGGGCCCGCGGGCGGTCCGATCACCGGGCGAGGAAATATCCATGTTTTACCGAAGTGGTGCGAAAATCGGTTCTAGTATACACACGCCCCGAGGTGGCTTTTCGGGCGCCGGGCTCGGAATTTCGCGAGACTGGCGTCTTCTCGACCGGCTCGGAGAGACGATTCCGAAGAGTGGTCACATAAGCGATTTTCTGATAGCCGGGCGGAAAGTTATGCCGATTCTTTCGTAGAAGGGGTGGGAGCAATCCATCAGGGGTTGCGAAAATCGGCCATTTTCGCGCGCACTCGTTTACGACGCGGGTAGGAGCCGTCGGGCCGCGTCGACGGAGACCTTCGACCGCCGAGAAGGGCCGATTCTGACAAAAAATGTGTCCTTCGACCTCAGAGGAGCCGTGTGATCCAGAAGACGTCGCGGCAAAAAAACGTGAATCGCCGGCAGGAATCGAAATTTTTGTGGCAGAAACGATGGATTTTCGACTCGAAACCGACGTCCGATCGCCTCAGCGATCAAAAGTGACAAGCGCCTCTGAGTGCCGATTCCGAAAAGTGGTCATATAAGCGATTCCGATACCCGGGCGGAAAGTTATGGCCGTTTTACCGAAGGCGTGTCGGAATCCGTGCGCAACGGGAGCCGCTGCCGCCCTCCGGGAGCGGAAACCGGGCGCCGGACCGGAATTCTCCGAGTCCGGCCCAGGGCCGACCGGGTCGGAGTGCCGATTCGGAATTGGGGCCTCGCGGGCGGTTCCGTTCACCGGGCGAGGAAATATCCACGTTTTACCGAAGTGGTGCGAAAATCGGTGTACTAGTACACACGCCCCGAGGTGGCATTTCGGGCGCCAGGCTCTGAATTTCGCGAGACTGGCGTCTTCTCGACCGGCTCGGAGAGACGATTCCGAAGAGTGGTCACATAAGCGATTCTGATACCCGGGCGGAAAGTTATGCCTATTTCTTTCGTAGAAGGGGTGGGAGCAATCCGTCAGGGGTTGCGAAATCGGCCATTTTCGCGCGCACTCGTTTACGACGCGGGTAGGAGCCTTCGGGCCACGTCGACGGAGACCTTCGACAGCCGAGAAGGGCCGATTCTATAAAAAAAAATGCGTCCTTCGACCTCAGAGAAGCCGTGTGATCCAGAAGACGTCGCGGCAAAAAAACGTGAATCGCCGGCAGGAATCGAAATTTTGGTGACCGAAACGATGGATTTTCGACTTGAAAACGACGTCCGATCGCCTCGGCATCTATAACCGACGAGCGCCTCTGAGTGCCGATTCCGAAAAGTGGTCATATAAGCGATTCCGATACCCGGGCGGAATGTTATGGCCGTTTTACCGAAGGCGTGTCGGAATCCGTGCGCAACGGGAGCCGCTGCCGCCCTCCGGGAGCGGAATCCGGGCGCCGGACCGGAAATCTCCGAGTCCGGCCTAGGGCCGACCGGGTCGGAGTGCCGATTCGGAATTGGGCCCTCGCGGGCGGTTCCGATCACCGGGCGAGGAAATATCCACGTTTTACCGAAGTGGTGCGAAAATCGGTGTACTAGTACACACGCTCCGAGGTGGCTTTTCTGGCGCCGGGCTCTGAATTTCGCGAGACTGGCGTCTTCTCGACCGGCTCGGAGAGACGATTCCGAAGAGTGGTCACATAAGCGATTCTGATACCCGGGTGGAATGTTATGCCCATTTCTTTCGTAGAAGGGGTGGGAGCAATCCGTCAGGGGTGCGAAATCGGCCATTTTCCGCGCGCACTCGTTTACGACGCGGGTAGGAGCCGTCGGGCCGCGTCGACGGAGACCTTCGACCGCCGAGAAGGGCCGATTCTGAAAAAAAATGCGTCCTTCGACCTCAGAGGAGCCGTGTGATCCAAAGACGTCGCGGCAAAAAACCGTGAATCGCCGCAGGAATCGAAATTTTGGTGGCCGAAACGATGATTTTCGACTGGAAAACGACGTCCGATCACCTTGGCGATCAAAGGCGACGAGCGCCTCTGAGTGCCGATTCCGAAAAGTGGTCATATAAGCGATTCCGATACCCGGGCGGAAAGTTATGGCCGTTTTACCGAAGGCGTGTCGGAATCCATGCGCAACGGGAGCCGCTGCCGCCCTCCGGGAGCGGAATCCGGGCGCCGGACCGGAAAACTGCGAGTCCGGCCCAGGGCCGACCGGGTCGGAGTGCCGATTCGGAATTCGGGCCTCGCGGGCGGTTCCGATCACCGGGCGAGGAAATATCCACGTTTTACCGAAGTGGTGCGAAAATCGGTGTAGTAGTACACACGCCCCGAGGTGGCTTTTCGGGCGCCGGGCTCTGAATTTCGCGAGACTGGCATCTTCTCTACCGGCTCGGAGAGACGATTCCGAAGAGTGGTCACATAAGCGATTCTGATACCCGGGCGGAAAGTTATGCCGATTTCTTTCGTAGAAGGGGTGGGAGCAATCCGTCAGGGGTTGCGAAATCGGCCATTTTCGCGCGCACTCGTTTACGACGCGGGTAGGAGCCGTCGGGCCGCGTCGACGGAGACCTTCGACCGCCGAGAAGGGCCGATTCTGAAAAAAAATGCGTCCTTCGACCTCAGAGAAGCCGTGTGATCCAGAAGACGTCGCGGCAAAAAAACGTGAATCGCCGGCAGGAATCGAAATTTTGGTGACCGAAACGATGGATTTTCGACTCGAAAACGACGTCCGATCTCTCGGCTTTTGAAGGGACGAGCGCCTCTGAGTGCCGATTCCGAAAAGTGGTCATATAAGCGATTCCGATACCCGGGGAAAGTTAAGGCCGTTTTACCGAAGGCGTGTCGGAATCCGTGCGCAACGGGAGCCGCTGCCGCCCTCCGGAGCGGAATCCGGCGCCGGACCGGAAATCTCCGAGTCCGGCCCCGGGCCGACCGGGCGGAGTGCCGATTCGGAATTGGGGCCTCGCGGGCGTTCCGATCACCGGGCGAGGAAATATCCACGTTTTACCAAAGTGGTGTGAAAATCGGTGTACTAGTACACACGCCCCAAGGTGGCTATTCGGGCGCCGGGCTCTGAATTTCGCGAGACTGGCGTCTTCTCTACCGGCTCGGAGAGACGATTCCGAAGAGTGGTCACATAAGCGATTCTGATACCCAGGCGGAAAGTTATGCCCATTTCTTTCGTAGAAGGGGTGGGAGCAATCCGTGAGGGGTTGCGAAATCGGCCATTTTCGCGCGCACTCATTTACGACGCGGGTAGGAGCCGTCGGGCCGCGTCGACGGAGACATTCGACCGCCGAGAAGGGCCGATTGTAAAAAAAAAAATGCGTCCTTCGACCTCAGAGGAGCCGTGTGATCCAGTAGACGTCGCGGTAAAAAAACGTGAATCGCCGACAGGAATCGAAATTTTGGTGACCGAAATGATGGATTTTCGACTCGAAAACGACGTCCAATCGCCTCGGCAATTGAATGCGACGAGCGACTCTGAGTGCCGATTCCGAAAAGTGGTCATATAAGCGATTCCGATACCCGGGCGGAAAGTTATGGCCGTTTTACCGAAGGCGTGTCGGAATCCGTGCGCAACGGGAGCCGCTGCCGCCCTCCGAGAGCGGAATCCGGGCGCCGGACCGGAAATCTCCGAGTCCGGCCCCGGGCCGACCGGGTCGGAGTGCCGATTCGGAATTGGGGCCTCGCGGGCGGTTCCGATCACCGGGCGAGGAAATATCCATGTTTTACCGAAGTGGTGCGAAAATCGGTGTACTAGTACACATGCCCCGAGGTGGCTATTCGGGCGCCGGGCTCTGAATTTCGCGAGACTGGCGTCTTCTCGACCGGCTCGGAGAGACGATTCCGAAGAGTGGTCACATAAGCGATTCTGATACCCGGGCGGAAAGTTATGCCCATTTCTTTCGCAGAAGGGGTGGGAGCAATCCGTCAGGGGTTGCGAAATCGGCCATTTTCGCGCGCACTCGTTTACGACGCGGGTAGGAGCCGTCGGGCCGCGTCGACGGAGACCTTCGACCGCCGAGAAGGGCCGATTGTGAAAAAAAAAATGCGTCCTTCGACCTCAGAGGAGCCGTGTGATCCAGTAGACGTCGCGGTAAAAAAACGTGAATCGCCGGCAGGAATCGAAATTTTGGTGACCGAAACGATGGATTTTCGACTCGAAAACGACGTCCGATCGCCTCGGAAATTGAAGCCGACGAGCGACTCTGAGTGCCGATTCCGAAAAGTGGTCATATAAGCGATTCCGATACCCGGGCGGAAAGTTATGGCCGTTTTACCGAAGACGTGTTGGAATCCGTGCGCAACGGGAGCCGCTGCCGCCCTCCGGGAGAGCAATCCGGGCGCCGGACCGGAAATCTCCAAGTCCGGCCCAGGGCCGACCGGGTAGGAGTGCCGATTCGGAATTGGGGCCTCGCGGGCGGTTCCGATCACCGGGCGAGGAAATATCCACGTTTTACCGAAGTGGTGCGAAAATCGGTGTACTAGTACACACCCCCCGAGGTGGCTATTCGGGCGCCGGGATCTGAATTTCGCGAGACTGGCGTCTTCTCGACCGGCTCGGAGAGACGATTCCGAAGAGTGGTCACATAAGCGATTCTGATACCCGGGCGGAAGGTTATGCCCATTTCTTTCGTAGAGGGGTGGGAGAAATCCGTCAGGGGTTGCGAATCGGCCATTTTCGCGCGCACTCGTTTACGACGCGGGTAGAGCCGTCGGGCCGCGTCGACGGAGACCTTCGACCGCCGAGAAGGGCCGATTCTGAAAAAAAAAATGCGTCCTTCGACCTCAGAGGAGCCGTGTGATCCAGAAGACGTCGCGGCAAAAAAACGTGAATCGCCGGCAGGAATCAAAATTTTGGTGACCGAAACGATGGATTTTCGACTCGAAAACGACGTCCGATCTTCTCGGCATTCGAAGCGGACGAGCGCCTCTGAGTGCCGATTCCGAAAAGTGGTCATATAAGCGATTCCGATACCCGGGAGGAAAGTTAAGGCCGTTTTACCGAAGGCGTGTCGGAATCCGTGCGCAACGGGAGCCGCTGCCGCCCTCCGGGAGCGGAATCCGGGCGCCGGACCGGAAATCTCCGAGTCCGGCCCCAGGCCGACCGGGTCGGAGTGCCGATTCGGAATTGGGGCCTCGCGGGCGGTTCCGATCACCGGGCGAGGAAATATCCACGTTTTACCGAAGTGGTGTGAAAATCGGTGTACTAGTACAGACGCCCCGAGGTGGCTATTCGGGTGCCGGGCTCTGAATTTCGCGAGACTGGCGTCTTCTCTACCGGCTCGGAGAGACGATTCCGAAGAGTGGTCACATAAGCGATTCTGATACCCAGGCGGAAAGTTATGCCCATTTCTTTCGTAGAAGGGGTGGGAGCAATCCGTCAGGGGTTGCGAAATCGGCCATTTTCGCGCGCACTCGTTTACGACGCGGGTAGGAGCCGTCGGGCCGCGTCGACGGAGACCTTCGACCGCCGAGAAGGGCCGATTGTGAAAAAAAAAATGCGTCCTTCGACCTCAGAGGAGCCGTGTGATCCAGTAGACGTCGCGGTAAAAAAACGTGAATCGCCGGCAGGAATCGAAATTTTGGTGACCGAAACGATGGATTTTCGACTCGAAAACGACGTCCGATCGCCTCGGAAATTGAAGCCGACGA
This sequence comes from Colocasia esculenta, assembly GCA_014218235.1. Lineage (NCBI taxonomy): Eukaryota > Viridiplantae > Streptophyta > Magnoliopsida > Alismatales > Araceae > Colocasia > Colocasia esculenta. Next base: position 25,696 of record JACBKR010000287.1, read on the forward strand.
GCGACTCTGAGTGCCGATTCCGAAAAGGTCATATAAGCGATTCCGATACCCGGGCGGAAAGTTATGGCCGTTTTACCGAAGAGTGTCGGAATCCGTGCGCAACGGGAGCCGCTGTCGCCCTCCGGGAGAGGAATCCGGGCGCCGGACCGGAAATCTCCAAGTCCGGCCCAGGGCCGACCGGTAGGAGTGCCGATTCGGAATTGGGGCCTCGCGGGCGGTTCCGATCACCGGGCGAGGAAATATCCACGTTTTACCGAAGTGGTGCGAAAATCGGTGTACTAGTACACACCCCCCGAGGTGGCTATTCGGGCGCCGGGATCTGAATTTCGCGAGACTGGCGTCTTCTCGACCGGCTCGGAGAGACGATTCCGAAGAGTGGTCACATAAGCGATTCTGATACCCGGGCGGAAGGTTATGCCCATTTCTTTCGTAGAAGGGGTGGGAGAAATCCGTCAGGGGTTGCGAAATCGGCCATTTTCGCGCGCACTCGTTTACGACGCGGGTAGGAGCCGTCGGGCCGCGTCGACGGAGACCTTCGACCGCCGAGAAGGGCCGATTCTGAAAAAAAAAATGCGTCCTTCGACCTCAGAGGAGCCGTGTGATCCAGAAGACGTCGCGGCAAAAAAACGTGAATCGCCGGCAGGAATCAAAATTTTGGTGACCGAAACGATGGATTTTCGACACGAAAACGACGTCTGATCGCCTCGGCATTCAAAGGCGACGAGCGCCTCTGAGTGCCGATTCCGAAAAGTGGTCATATAAGCGATTCCGATACCCGGGCGGAAAGTTATGCCCGTGTTACCGAAGGCGTGTCGGAATCCGTGCGCAACGGGAGCCGCTGCAGCCCTCCGGGAGCGGAATCCGGGCGCCGGACCGGAAATCTCCGAGTCCGGCCCAGGGCCGACCGGGTCGGAGTGCCGATTCGGAATTGGGGCCTCGCGGGCGGTTCGATCACGGGCGAGGAAATATCCACGTTTTACCGAAGTGGTGCGAAAATCGGTGTACTAGTACACACGCCCCGCAGTGGCTTTTCTGGCGCCGGGCTCTGAATTTCGCGAGACTGGCGTCTTCTCGACCGGCTCGGAGAGACGATTCCGAAGAGTGGTCACATAAGCGATTCTGATACCCGGGCGGAAAGTTATGCCCATTTCATTCGTAGAAGGGGTGGGAGCAATCCGTCAGGGGTTGCGAAATCGGCCATTTTCGCGCGCACTCGTTTACGACGCGTGTAGGAGCCGTCGGGCCGCGTCGACGGAGACCTTCGACCGCCGAGAAGGGCCGATTCTGAAAAAAAAAATGCGTCCTTCGACCTCAGAGGAGCCGTGTGATCCAGAAGACGTCGCGGCAAAAAAACGTGAATCGCCGGCAGGAGTCGAAATTTTGGTGACCGAAACGATGGATTTTCGACTCGAAAACGACGTCCGATCGCCTCGGCAATAGAAATAGACGATCGCCTCTGAGTGCCGATTCCGAAAAGTGGTCATATAAGCGATTCCGATACCCGGGCGGAAAGTTATGGCCGTTTTACCGAAGGCGTGTCGGAATCCGTGCGCAACGGGAGCCGCTGCCGCCCTCCGGGAGCGGAATCCGGGCGCCGGACCGGAAATCTTCGAGTCCGGCCCAGGGCCGACCGGGTCGGAGTGCCGATTCGGAATTGGGGCCTCGCGGGCGGTTCCGATCACCGGGCGAGGAAATATCCACGTTTTACCGAAGTGGTGCGAAAATCGGTGTACTAGTACACACGCCCCGAGGTGGCTTTTCTGGCGCCGGGCTCTGAATTTCGCGATCGACCGGCTCGGAGAGACGATTCCGAAGAGTGGTCACATAAGCGATTCTGATACCCGGGCGGAAAGTTATGCCCATTTCTTCCGTAGAAATGGGTGGGAGCAATCGGTCAGGGGTGGCGAAATCGGCCATTTTCGCGCGCACTCGTTTACGACGCGGGTAGGAGCCGTCGGGCCGCGTCGACGGAGACCTTCGACCGCCGAGAAGGGCCGATTCTGAAAAAAAAAATGCGTCCTTCGACCTCAGAGAAGCCGTGTGATCCAGGAGACGTCGTGGCAAAAAAACGCGAATCGCCGGCATGAATCGAAATTTTGGTGGATAAAACGATTGATTTTCGACTCGAAAACGGCGTCCGATCGCCTCGGCGATCAATCGCGACGAGCGCCTCTGAGTGCCGATTCCGAAAAGTGGTCATATAAGCGATTCCGATGCCCGGGCGGAAAGTTATGGCCTTTTTACCGAAGGCGTGTCGGAATCCGTGCGCATCGGGAGCCGCTGCCGCCCTCCGGGAGCCAAATCCGGGCGCCGGACCGGAAATCTCCGAGTCCGGCCCAGCGCCGACCCGGTCGGATTGCCGATTCGGAATTGGGGCCTCGCGGGGGTTTCCGATCACCGAGACGGGAAATATCCACGTTTTACCGATGTGGTGCGAAAATCGGTGTACTAGTTCACACTCCCCGATGTGGCATTTTGGGCGTCGGGCTCGGAATTTCACGAGACTGGCATCTTCTCGACCGGCTCGGAGAGACGATTCCGAAGAGTGGTCACATAAGCGATTCTGATACCCGGGCAGAAAGTTATGCCAATTTCTTCCGTAGAAGGGGTGGGAGCAATCCGTCAGGGGTGGCGAAATCGGTCATTTTCGCGCGCACTCGTTTACGACGCGGGTAGGAGCCGTCGGGCCACGTCGACGGCGACCTTCGACCGCCGAGAAGGGCCGATTCTGAAAAAAACGCGACCTTCGACCTCAGAGGAGCCGTGTGATCCAGGAGACGTCACGGCAAAAAAACGCGAATCGCCTGCAGGAATCGAAATTTTGGTGGCCGAAACGATTGATTTTTGACTCGAAAACGGCGTGCGATCGCCTCGAAAATCGTTGGCGACCAGCGCCTCTGAGTGCCGATTCCGAAAAGTGGTCATACAAGCGATTCCGATGCCCGGGCGGAAAGTTATGGCCGTTTTACAGAAGGCGTGTCGGAATCCGTGCGCATCGGGAGCCGCTGCCGCCCTCCGGGAGCGAAATCCGGGCGCCGGACCGGAAATCTCCGAGTCCGGCCCAGCGCCGACCCGGTCGGATTGCCGATTCGGAATTGGGGCCTCGCGGGCGTTTCCGATCACCGGGAGGGGAAATATCCACGTTTTACCGATGTGGTGCGAAAATCGGTGTACTAGTACACACGCCCCGATGTGGCATTTCGGGCGCCGGGCTCGGAATTTCACGAGACTGGCATCTTCTGGACCGGCTCGGAGAGACGATTCCGAAGAGTGGTCACATAAGCGATTCTGATACCCGGGCAGAAAGTTATGCCCATTTCTTCCGTAGAAGGGGGTGGGAGCAATCCGTCAGGGGTGGCGAAATCGGCCATTTTCGCGCGCACTCGTTTACGGCACGGGTAGGAGCCGTCGGGCCGCGTCGACGGCGACCTTCGACCGCCGAGAAGGGCCGATTCTGAAAAAAATGCGACCTTCGACCTCAGAGGAGCCGTGTGATCCAGCAGACGTCGCGGCAAAAAAACGCGAATCGCCGACAGGAATCGAAATTTTGGTGGCCGAAACGATTGATTTTCGACTCGAAAACGGCGTCCGATCGCCTCGGCAAAACGTCGGCGACGAGCGCCTCTGAGTGTCGATTCCGAAAAGTGGTCATATAAGCGATTCCGATGCCCGGGCGGAAAGTTATGGCCGTTTTACAGAAGGCGTGTCGGAATCCGTGCGCATCGGGAGCCGCTGCCGCCCTCCGGGAGCGGAATCCGGGCGCCGGACCGGAAATCTCCGAGTCCGGCCCAGCGCCGACCCGATCGGATTGCCGATTCGGAATTGGGGCCTCGCGGGCGTTTCCGATCACCGGGAGGGGAAATATCCACGTTTTACCGATGTGGTGCGAAAATCGGTGTACTAGTACACACGCCCCGATTTGGCATTTCGGGCGCCGGGCTCGGAATTTCACGAGACTGGCATCTTCTCGACCGGCTCGGAGAGCGATTCCGAAGAGTGGTCAATAAGCGATTCTGATACCCGGGCGGAAAGTTATGCCCATTTCTTCGTAGAAGGGGGTGGGAGCAATCCGTCAGGGGTGACGAAATCGGCCATTTTCACGCGCACTCGTTTAAGACGCGGGTAGGAGCCGTCGGGCCGCGTCGACAACGACCTTCGACCGCCGAGAAGGGCGGCAAATCGTCGGCGACGAGCGCCTCTGAGTGCCGATTCCGAAAAGTGGTCATATAAGCGATTCCGATGCCCGGGCGGAATGTTATGGCCGTTTTACCGAAGGCGTGTCTGAATCCGTGCGCATCGGGAGCCGCTGCCGCCCTCCGGGAGCGGAATCCGGGCGCCGGACCGGAAATCTTCAAGTCCGGCCCAGCGCCGACCCGGTCGGATTGCCGATTCGGAATTGGGGCCTCGCGGGCGTTTCCGATCACCGGGAGGGGAAATATCCACGTTTTACCGATGTGGTGCGAAAATCGGTGTACTAGTACACACGCCCCGATGTGGCATTTCGGGCGCCGGGCTCGGAATTTCACGAGACTGGCATCTTCTCGACCGACTCGGAGAGACGATTCCGAAGAGTGGTCACATAAGCGATTCTGATACCCGGGCGGAAAGTTATGCCCATTTCTTCCGTAGAAGGGGGTGGGAGCAATCCGTCAGGGGTGGCGAAATCGGCCATTTTCGCGCGCACTCGTTTACGACGCGGGTAGGAGCCGTCGGGCCGCGTCGACGGCGACCTTCGACCGCCGAGAAGGGCCGATTCTAAAAAAAATGCTACCTTCGACCTCAGAGGAGCCGTGTGATCCAGGAGACGTCGCGGCAAAAAAACGCTAATCGCCGGAAGGAATCGAAATTTTGGTGGCCGAAACGATTGATTTTTGACTGGGAAACGACGTCCGATCGCCTCGGCAAATCGTCGGCGACCAGCGCCTCTGAGTGCCGTTTCCGAAAAGTGGTCATATAAGCGATTCCGATGCCCGGGCGGAAAGTTATGGCCGTTTTACCGAAGGCGTGTCTGAATCCGTGCGCATCGGGAGCCGCTGCCGCCCTCCGGGAGCGGAATCCGGGCGCCGGACCGGAAATTTCCGAGTCCGGCCCGGCGCCGACCCGGTCGGATTACCGATTCGGAATTGGGGCCTCGCGGGGGTTTCCGATCACCGGGAGGGGAAATATCCACGTTTTACCGATGTGGTGCGAAAATCGGTGTACTAGTACACACGCCCCGATGTGGCATTTGGGGCGCCGGGCTCGGAATTTCACGAGACTGGCATCTTCTCGACCGGCTCGGAGAGACGATTCCGAAGAGTGGTCACTTAAGCGATTCTGATACCCGGGCGGAATGTTATGCCCATTTCTTCCGTAGAAGGGGGTGGGAGCAATCCGTCAGGGGTGGCGAAATCGGCCATTTTCGCGCGCACTCGTTTACGACGCGGGTAGTAGCCTTCGGGCCGCGTCGACGGCGACCTTCGACCGCCGAGAAGGGCCGATTCTGAAAAAAATGCGACCTTCGACCTCAGAGGAGCCGTGTGATCCAGGAGACGTCGCGGCAAAAAAACGCGAATCACCGGCAGAAATCGAAATTTTGGTGGACGAAACGATTGATTTTTGACTCGAAAACGGCGTCCGATCGCCTCGGAAATCGTTGGCGACGAGCGCCCTGAGTGCCGATTCCGAAAAGTGGTCATACAAGCGATTCCGATGCCCGGGCGGAAAGTTATGGCCGTTTTACCGAAGGCGTGTCGGAATCCGTGCGCATCGGGAGCCGCTACCGCCCTCCGGGAGCGGAATACGGACGCCGGACCGGTAATCTCCGAGTCCGGCCCAGCGCCAACCGGGTCGGATTGCCGATTCGGAATTGGGGCCTCGCGGGGTTTCCGATCACCGGGAGGGAAATATCCACGTTTTACCGATGTGGTGCGAAAATCGGTGTACTAGTACACACGCCCCGAGGTGGCATTTCGGGCGCCGGGCTCGAAATTTCGCGAGACTGGCGTCCTCTCGACCGGCTCGGAGAGACGATTCCGAAGAGTGGTCACATAAGCGATTCTGATACCGGGGCGGAAAGTTATGCACATTTCTTCCGTAGAAGGGGGTGGGAGCAATCCGTCAGGGGTGGCGAAATCGGCCATTTTCGCGCGCACTCGTTTACGACGCGGGTAGGAGCCGTCGGGCCGCGTCGACGGCGACCTTCGACCGCCGAGAAGGGCCGATTCTGAAAAAAATGCGACCTTCGACCTCAGAGGAGCCGTGTGATCCAGGAGACGTCGCGGCAAAAAAACGCGAATCGCCGGCAGGAATCGAAATTTTGGTGGCCGAAACGATTGATTTTTGACTAGAAAACGGCGTCTGATCGCCTCGGCAATTGTCGGCGACGAGCGCCTCTGAGTGCCAATTCCGAAAAGTGGTCATATAAGCGATTCCGATGCCCGGGCGGAAAGTTACGGCCGTTTTACCGAAGGCGTGTCGGAATCAGTGCGCATCGGGAGCCGCTGCTGCCCTCCGGGAGCGGAATCCGGGCGCCAGACCGGAAATCTCCAAGTCTGGCCCAGCGCCGACCCGGTCGGATTACCGATTCGGAATTGGGGCCTCGCGGGGGTTTCCGATCACCGGGAGGGGAAATATGCACGTTTTTACCGATGTGGTGTGAAAATCGTGTGTACTAGTTCACACTCCCCGATGTGGCATTTCGGGGGGCGGGCTCGGAATTCACGAGACTGGCATCTTCTCGACCGTCTCGGAGAGACGATTCCGAAGAGTGGTCACTTAAGCGATTTGATGATACCCGGGCGGGGAAAGTTATGCCCATTTCTTCCGTAGAAGGGGGTGGGAGCAATCCGTCAGGGGTGGCGAAATCGGCCATTTTCGCGCGCACCGTTTACGACGCGGGTAGTAGCCTTCGGGCCGCGTCGACGGCGACCTCGACGCCGCCGAGAAGGGCCGATTCTGAAAAAAATGCGACCTTCGACCTCAGAGGAGCCGTGTGATCCAGGAGAGCGCGGCAAAAAAAAACGCAAATCGCCGGCAGGAATCGAATCGAATTTTAGTGGCCGAAACGATTGATTTTCGACTCGAAAACGGCGTCCGATCGCCGCGGCAATCGTCGGCGACGAGCGACTGTGAGTGCCGATTCCGAAAAGTGGTCATATAAGCGATTCCGATGCCCGGGCGGAATGTTATGGCCGTGTTACCGAAGGCGTGTCGGAATCCGTGCGCATCGGGAGCCGCTGCCGCCCTCCGGGAGCGGAATCCGGGCGCCGTACCGAAAATCTCCGAGTCCGGCCCAGCGCCGACCCGGTCGGATTGACGATTCGGAATTGGAGCTTCGCGGGCGTTTCCTATCACCGGGAGGGGAAATATCCACGTTTTACCGATGTGGTACGAAAATCGGTGTACTAGTACACACGCCCCGATGTGGCATTTCGGGCGCCGGGCTCGGAATTTCACGAGACTGGCATCTTCTCGACCGACTCGGAGAGACGATTCCGAAGAGTGGTCACATAAGCTATTCTGATACCCGGGCGGAAAGTTATGCCTATTTCTTCCGTAGAAGGGGGTGGGAGCAATCCGTCAGGGATGGCGAAATCGGCCATTTTCGCGCGCACTCGTTTACGACGCGGGTAGGAGCCTTCGGGCCGCGTCGACGGCGACCTTCGACCGCCGAGAAGGGCCGATTCTAAAAAAAATGCGACCTTCGATCTCAGAGGAGCCGTGTGATCCAGGAGACGTCGCGGCAAAAAAACGCGAATCGCCGGCAGGAATCGAAATTTTGGTGGCCGAAAGGATTGATTTTTGACTCGAAAACGGCGTCCGATCGCCTCGGCAATCGTCGGCGACGAGCGCCTCTGAGTGCCGATTCCGAGAAGTGGTCATATAAGCGATTCCGATGCCCGGGCGGAATGTTATAGCCGTTTTACAGAAGGCGTGTCGGAATCCGTGCGCATCGGGAGCCGCTTGCCGCCCTCCGGGAGCGGAATCCTGGCGCCGACCGGAAATCTCCGAGTCCGGCCCAGCGCCGACCGGTCGGATTGCCGATTCGGAATTGGGGCCTCGCGGGGGTTTCCGATCACCGGGAGGGGAAATATCCACGTTTTACCAATGTGGTGCGAAAATCGGTGTACTAGTACACGCCCCGATGTGGCATTTCGGGCGCCGGCTCGGAATTTCACGAGACTGGCATCTTCTCGACAGACTCGGAGAGACGATTCCGAAGAGTGGTCACATAAGCGATTCTGATACCCAGGCGGAAAGTTATGCCCATTTCTTCCGTAGAAGGGGGTGGGAGCAATCCGTCAGGGGTGGCGAAATCGGCCATTTTCGCGCGCACTCGTTTACGACGCGGGTAGGAACCGTCGGGCCGCGTCGACGGCGACCTTCGACCACCGAGAAGGGCCGATTCTGAAAAAAATGCGACCTTCGACCTCAGAGGAGCCGTGTGATCCAGGAGACGTCGCGGCAAAAAAACGCTAATCGCCGGCAGGAATCAAAATTTTGGTTGCCGAAACGATTGATTTTTGACTAGGAAACGGCGTCCGATCGCCTCGGCAATCGTCGGCGACCAGCGCCTCTGAGTGCCGTTTCCGAAAAGTGGTCATATAAGCGATTCCGATGCCGGGCGGAAAGTTATGGCCTTTACCGAAGGTGTGTCGGAATCCGTGCGCTCGGGAGCCGCTGCCGCCCTCCGGGAGCGGAATCCGGGCGCGGACCGGAAATTCCGAGTCCGGCCGGCGCCGACCGGTCGGATTGCCGATTCGGAATTGGGGCCTCGCGGGGGTTTCCGATCACCGGGAGGGGAAATATCCACGTTTTACAGATGTGGTGCGAAAATCGGTGTACTAGTACACACACCCCGATGTGGCATTTGGGGCGCCGGGCTCGGAATTTCACGAGACTGGCATCTTCTCGACCGGCTCGGAGAGACGATTCCGAAGAGTGGTCACTTAAGCGATTCTGATACCCGGGCGGAAAGTTATGCCCATTTCTTCCGTAGAAGGGGGTGGGAGCAATCCGTCAGGGGTGGCGAAATCGGCCATTTTCGCGCGCACTCGTTTACGACGCGGGTAGTAGCCTTCGGGCCGCGTCGACGGCGACCTTTGACCGCCGAGAAAAGCCGATTCTGAAAAAAATGCGACCTTCGACCTCAGAGGAGCCGTGTGATCCAGGAGACGTCGCGGCAAAAAAACGCGAATCGCCGGCATGAATCGAAATTTTGGTGGCCGAAACGATTGATTTTTGACTCGAAAAACGGTGTTCGATCGCCTCGGCGATCGTCGGCGACGAGCGCCTCTGAGTGCCGATTCCGAAAAGTGGTCATATAAGCGATTCCGATGCCCGGGCGGAAAGTTATGGCCGTTTTACCGAAGGCGTGTCGGAATCAGTGCGCATCGGGAGCCGCTGCTGCCCTCCGGGAGCGGAATCCGGGCGCCGGACCGGAAATCTCCAAGTCCGGCCCAGCGCCGACCCGGTCGGATTGCCGATTCGGAATTGGGGCCTCGCGGGGGTTTCCGATCACCGGGAGGGGAAATATGCACGTTTTACCGATGTGGTGCGAAAATCGGTGTACTAGTTCACACTCCCCGATGTGGCATTTCGGGGGCCGGGCTCGGAATTTCACGAGACTGGCGTCTTCTCGACCGGCTCGGAGAGGCGATTCCGAAGAGTGGTCACATAAGCGATTCTGATACCCGGGCGGAAAGTTATGCCCATTTCTTCCGTAGAAGGGGGTGGGCGCAATCCGTCAGGGGTGGCGAAATCGGCCATTTTCGCGCGCACTCGTTTACGACGCGGGTAGGAGCCGTCGGGCCGCGTCGACGGCGACCTTCGACCGCCGAGAAGGGCCGATTCTGAAAAAAAAATTCGACCTTCGACCTCAGAGGAGCCGTGCGATCCAGGAGACGTCGCGGCAAAAAAACGCGAATCGCCGGCAGGAATCGAAATTTTGGTGGCCGAAACGATTGATTTTGGACTCGAAAACGGCGTCCGATCGCCTCGGCAATCGACAGCGACGAGCGACTGTGAGTGCCGATTCCGAAAAGTGGTCATATAAGCGATTCCGATGCCCGGGCGGAAAGTTATGGCCGTTTTACCGAAGGTGTGTCGGAATCCGTGCGCATCGGGAGCCGCTGCCGCCCTCCGGGAGCGGAATCCGGGCGCCGTACCGAAAATCTCCGAGTCCGGCCCAGCGCCGACCCGGTCGGATTGCCGATTCGGAATTGGAGCTTCGCGGGCGTTTCCTATCACCGGGAGGGGAAATATCCACGTTTTACCGATGTGGTGCGAAAATCGGTGTACTAGTACACACGCCCCGATGTGGAATTTCGGGCGCCGGGCTCGGAATTTCACGAGACTGGCATCTTCTCGACCGACTCGGAGAGACGATTCCGAAGAGTGGTCACATAAGCGATTCTGATACCCGGGCGGAAAGTTATGCCCATTTCTTCCGTAGAAGGGGGTGGGAGCAATCCGTCAGGGGTGACGAAATCGACCATTTTCGCGCGCACTCGTTTACGACACGGGTAGGAGCCGTCGGGCCGCGTCAACGGCGACCTTCGAGGGCCGAGAAGGGCCGATTCTGAAAAAAATGCGACCTTCGATCTCAGAGGAGCCGTGTGTGATCCAGGAGACGTCGCGGCAAAAAAAACGCGAATCGCCGGCAGGAATCGAAATTTTGGTGGCCGAAAGGATTGATTTTGATCGAGAAAACGGCGTCCGATCGCCTCGGCAATCGTCGGCGACGAGCGCCTCTGAGTGCCGATTCCGAAAAGTGGTCATATAAGCTATTCCGATGCCCGGGCGGAATGTTATAGCCGTTTTACAGAAGGCGTGTCGGAATCCGTGCGCATCGGGAGCCGCTGCCGCCCTCCGGGAGCGGAATCCGGGCGCCCGACCGGAAATCTCCGAGTCCGGCCCAGCGCCGACCCGGTCGGATTGCCGATTCGGAATTGGGGCCTCGCGGGGGTTTCCGATCACCGGGAGGGGAAATATCCACGTTTTACCGATGTGGTGCGAAAATCGGTATACTAGTACACACGCCCGATGGGCATTTCGGGCGCCGGCTCGGAATTTCATGAGACTGGCATCTTCTCGACCGACTCAGAGAGACGATTCGAAGAGTGGTCATATAAGCGATCTGATACCCGGGCGGAAAGTTATGCCCATTTCGTCCGTAGAAGGGGGGGGGAGCAATCCGTCAGGGGTGGCGAAATCGGCATTTTCGCGCGCACTCGTTTACGACGCGGGTAGGAGCCGTCGGGCCGCGTCGACGGCGACCTTCGAGGCCGAGAAGGGCCGATTCTGAAAAAAATGCGACCTTCGACCTCAGAGGAGCCGTGTGATCCAGGAGACGTCGCGGCAAAAAAAAAACGCTAATCGCCGGCAGGAATCGAATTTGGTGGCCGAAACGATTGATTTTTGACTAGGAACGGCGTCTGATCGCCTCGGCAATCGTCGGCGACGAGCGCCTCTGAGTGCCGTTTCCGAAAAGTGGTCATATAAGCGATTCCGATGCCCGGGCGGAATGTTATAGCCGTTTTACAGAAGGCGTGTCGGAATCCGTGCGCATCGGGAGCCGCTGCCGCCCTCCGGGAGCGGAATCCGGGCGCCCGACCGGAAATCTCCGAGTCCGGCCCAGCGCCGACCAGGTCGGATTGCCGATTCGGAATTGGGGCCTCGCGGGGGTTTCCGATCACCGGGAGGGGAAATATCCACGTTTTACCGATGTGGTGCGAAAATCGGTATACTAGTACACACGCCCCGATGTGGCATTTCGGGCGCCGGGCTCGGAATTTCATGAGACTGGCATCTTCTCGACCGACTCGGAGAGACGATTCCGAAGAGTGGTCATATAAGCGATTCTGATACCCGGGCGGAAAGTTATGCCCATTTCTTCCGTAGAAGGGGGTGGGAGCAATCCGTCAGGGGTGGCGAAATCGGCCATTTTCGCGCGCACTCGTTTACGACGCGGGTAGGAGCCGTCGGGCCGCGTCGACGGCGACCTTCGAGGGCCGAGAAGGGCCGATTCTGAAAAAAATGCGACCTTCGACCTCAGAGGAGCCGTGTGATCCAGGAGACGTCGCGGCAAAAAAACGCTAATCGCCGGCAGGAATCGAAATTTTGGTGGCCGAAACGATTGATTTTTGACTAGGAAACGGCGTCCGATCGCCTCGGCAATCGTCGGCGACCAGCGCCTCTGAGTGCCGTTTCCGAAAAGTGGTCATATAAGCGATTCCGATGCCCGGGCGGAAAGTTATGGCCGTTTTACCGAAGGTGTGTCGAAATCCGTGCGCATCGGGAGCCGCTGCCGCCCTCCGGGAGCGGAATCCGGGCGCCGGACCGGAAATCTCCGAGTCCGGCCCGGCGCCGACCCGGTCGGATTGCCGATTCGGAATTGGGGCCTCGCGGGGGTTTCCGATCACCGGGAGGGGAAATATCCACGTTTTACCGATGTGGTGCGAAAATCGGTGTACTAGTACACACGCCCCGATGTGGCATTTGGGGCGCCGGGCTCGGAATTTCACGAGACTGGCATCTTCTCGACCGGCTCGGAGAGACGATTCCGAAGAGTGGTCACTTAAGCGATTCTGATACCCGGGCGGAAAGTTATGCCCATTTCTTCCGTAGAAGGGGGTGGGAGCAATCCGTCAGGGGTGGCGAAATCGGCCATTTTCGCGCGCACTCGTTTACGACGCGGGTAGTAGCCTTCGGGCCGCGTCGACGGCGACCTTCGACCGTCGAGAAGGGCCGATTCTGAAAAAAATGCGACCTTCGACCTCAGAGGAGCCGTGTGATCCATGAGACGTCGCGGCAAAAAAACGCAAATCGCCGGCAGGAATCGAAATTTTAGTGGCCGAAACGATTGATTTTCGACTCGAAAACGGCGTCCGATCGCCGCGGCAATCGTCGGCGACGAGCGACTGTGAGTGCCGATTCCGAAAAGTGGTCATATAAGCGATTCCGATGCCCGGGCGGAATGTTATGGTCGTGTTACCGAAGGCGTGTCGGAATCCGTGCGCATCGGGAGCCGCTGCCGCCCTCCGGAAGCGGAATCCGGGCGCCGTACCGAAATCTCCGACTCCGGCCCAGCGCCGACCGGTCGGATTGCCGATTCGGAATTGGGGCCTCGCGGGCGTTTCCTATCACCGGAGGGAAATATCCACGTTTTAACCGATGTGGTGCGAAAATCGGTGTACTAGTACACACGCCCCGATGTGGCATTTCGGGCGCCGGGCTCGGAATTTCACGAGACTGGCATCTTCTCGACCGACTCGGAGAGACGATTCCGAAGAGTGGTCACATAAGCGATTCTGATACCCGGGCGGAAAGTTATGCCCATTTCTTCCGTAGAAGGGGGTGGGAGCAATCCGTCAGGGGTGACGAAATCGGCTATTTTCGCGCGCACTCGTTTACGACACGGGTAGGAGCCGTCGGGCCGCGTCGACGGCGACCTTCGAGGGCCGAGAAGGGCCGATTCTGAAAAAAATGCGACCTTCGATCTCAGAGGAGCCGTGTGATCCAGGAGACGTCGCGGCAAAAAAATGCGAATCGCCGGCAGGAATCGAAATTTTGGTGGCCGAAAGGATTGATTTTTGTCTCGAAAACGGCGTCCGATCGCCTCGGCAATCGTTGGCGACGAGCGCCTCTGAGTGCCGATTCCGAAAAGTGGTCATATAAGCGATTCCGATGCCCGGGGAATTTATAGCCGTTTTAACAGAAGGCTTGTCGGAATCCGTGCGCATCGGGAGCCGCTGCCGCCCTCCGGGAGCGAATCCGGGCGCCCTCCCGGAAATCTCCGAGTCCGGCCCAGCGCCGACCCGGTCGGATTGCCGATTCGGAATTGGGGCCTCGCGGGTTTCCGATCACCGGGAGGGGAAATATCCACGTTTTACCGATGTGGTGCGAAAATCGTTGTACTAGTACACACGCCCCGATGTGCATTTGGGGCGCCGGGCTCGGAATTTCACGAGACTGGCATCTTCTCGACCGGCTCGAGAGACGATTCCGAAGAGTGGTCACTTAAGCGATTCTGATCCCGGGCGGAAAGTTATGCCCATTTCTTCCGTAGAAGGGGGTGGGAGCAATCCGTCAGGGGTGGCGAAATCGGCCATTTTCGCCGCACGCACTCGTTTACGACGCGGGTAGTAGCCTTCGGCCGCGTCGACGGCGACCTTCGAACCGCCGAGAAGGGCCGATTCTGAAAAAATGCGACCTTCGACCTCAGAGGAGCCGTGTGATCCAGGAGACGTCGCGGAAAAAACGCAAATCGCCGGCAGGAATCGAAATTTTAGTGGCCGAAACGATTGATTTTCGAGTCGAAACGGCGTCCGATCGCCGCGGCAATCGTCGCGACGAGCGCTGTGAGTGCCGATTCCGAAAAGTGGTCATATAAGCGATTCCGATGCCCGGCGGAATGTTATGGCCGTGTTTACCGAAGGCGTGTCGGAATCTGTGCGCATCGGGAGCCGCTGCCGCCCTCCGGGAGCGGATCCGGGCGCCGTACCGAAAATCTCTGAGTCCGGCCCAGCGCCGACCCGGTCGATTGACGATTCGGAATTGGGGCTTCGCTGGCGTTCTATCACCGGGAGGGGAAATATCCATTTTATCGATGTGTGCGAAAATCGGTGTACTAGTACACACGCCCCGATGTGCATTTCGGGCGCCGGGCTCGGAATTTCACGAGACTGGCATCTTCTCGACCGACTCGGAGAGACGATTCCGAAGAGTGGTCACATAAGCGATTCTGATACCCGGCGGAAAGTTATGCCCATTTCTTCCGTAGAAGGGGTGGGAGCAATCCGTCAGGGTGACGAAATCGGCCATTTTCGCGCGCACTCGTTTACGACCGGGTAGGAGCCGTCGGGCCGCGTCGACGGCGACCTTCGAGGGCCGAGAAGGGCCGATTCTAAAAAAATGCGACCTTCGACCTCAGAGGAGCCGTGTGATCCTGGAGACGTCGCGGCAAAAAAACGTGAATCCCGGCAGGAATCGAAATTTTGGTGGCCGAAACGATTGATTTTCGACTCGAAGTGCCGATTCTGAAAAGTGGTCATATAAGTGATTCTATACCCGTGGCGAAAGTTATGGCCGTTTTTACCGAAGGCGTGTCAGAATCCGTGCGCAACGGTAGCCGCTGACGCCCTCCGGGAGCGGAATCCGGGGGCCGGACCGGAAATCTCCGAGTCCGGCTCAGGGCCGACCGGGTCGGAGTGCCGATTCGGAATTGGGGCCTCGCGGGCGATTCCGATCACCGGGCGAGGAAATATCCACGTTTTACCGAAGTGGTGTGAAAATCGGTGTACTAGTACACACGCCCCGAGGTGGCTTTTCGGTCGCTGGGCTCGGAATTTTGCGAGACTAGCGTCTTCTCGACCGGCTCGGAGAGGCGATTCCGAAGAGTGGTCACAAAAGCGATTCTGATACCCGGGCGGAAAGTTATGCCCATTTCTTCCGTAGAAGGGGTGGGATCAATCCGTCAGGGGTTGCGAAATCGGCAATTTTCGCGCGCACTCGTTTACGACGCAGTAAAAAGCCGTCGGGCCGCGTCGACGGCGACCTTCGACCTCCGAGAAGGGCCGATTCTAAAAAAAATGCGACCTTTGACCTCAGAGGAGCCGTGTGATCCTGGAGACGTCGCGGCAAAAAAACGTGAATCCCGACAGGAATCGCAATTTTGGTGGCCGAAATGATTAATTTTCGAATCGAAAACGGCGTCCGATCGCGTCGGCAATAAGAGGTGACGAGCGCCTCTGAGTGCCGATTCCGAAAAGTGGTCATATAAGCGATTCCGATTCCCGAGCGGAAAGTTATGGCCGTTTTACCGAAGGCGTGTCGGAATCCGTGCGCAACGGGAGCCGCTGCCGCCCTCCGGGAGCGGAATCCGGTCGATGGACCGGAAATCTTCTTGTCCGGCCCAGGGACGACCGGGTCGGAGTGCCGATTCGGAATTGGGGACTCGCGGGCAGTTCCGATCACCGGGCGAGGAAATATCAACATTTTACCGAAGTGGTGCGAAAATCAGTGTACTAGTACACACGCCCCGAGGTGGTTTTTCGGGCACCAGGCTCGGAATTTTGCGAGACTATCGTCTTCTCGACCGGCTCGGAGAGACGATTCCGAAGAGTGGTCACATAAGCGATTCTGATACCCGGGCGGAAAGTTATGCCCATTTCTTCCGTAAAAGGGGTGGGAGGAATCCGTTAGGGGTTGCGAAATCGGCCATTTTCGCGCGCACTCGTTTACGACGCAATAAAGAGCCGTCGGGCCGCGTCGACGGCGACCTTCGACCTCCGAGAAGGGCCGATTCTAAAAAAAATGCGACCTTCGACCTCAGAGGAGCCGTGTGATCCTGCAGACATCGCGGCAAAAAAACGTGAATCCCGGGAGGAATCGAAATTTTGGTCGCCGAAACGATTGATTTTCAACTCGAAAACGGCGTCCGATCGCCTCGACAATTGAAAGCGACGAGCGCCTCTGAGTGCCGATTCCGAAAAGTGGTCATATAAGCGATTCCGATACCCGTGCGGAATGTTATGGCCGTTTTACCGAAGGCGTGTCAGAATCCGTGCGCAACAGTAGCCGCTGCCGCCCTCCGGGAGCGGAATCCGGGCGCCGGACCGGAAATCTCCGAGTCCGGCCCAGGGCCGACCGGGTCGGAGTGCCGATTCGGAACTGGGGCCTCGCGGGTGGTTCCGATCACCGGCCGAGGAAATATCCACGTTTTACCAAAGTGGTGCGAAAATCGGTGTACACACGCCCCGAGGTGGCTTTTCGGGCGCTGGGCTCGGAATTTTGCGAGACTTGCGTCTTCTCGACCGGCTCGGAGAGACGATTCCGAAGAGTGGTCACATAAGCGATTCTGATATCCGGGCGGAAAGTTATGCCCATTTCTTCCGTAGAAGGGGTGGGAGCAATCCGTCAGGGGTTGCGAAATGGGACATTTTCGCGCGCACTCGTTTACGACGCAGTAAAGAGCCGTCGGGCCGCGTCGACGACGACCTTCGACCCCCGAGAAGGGCCGATTCTGAAAAAAATGCGACCTTCGACCTAAGATGAGCCGTGTGATCCTGGAGACGTCGCGACAAAAAAACGTAAATCCCGGCAGGAATCGAAATTTTGGTGGCCGAAACGATTGATTTTCGATTCGAAAACGGCGTCCGATCGCCTCGGCAACTAGAGTCGACGAGCGCCTCTGAGTGCCGATTCCGAAAAGTGGTCATATCTGCGTTTCCGATACCCGGGCGGAAAGTTATGGCCGTTTTACCAAAGGCGTGTCGGAATCCGTGCGCAACGGGAGCCGCTGCCGCCCTCCGGGAGCGGAATCCCGGCAATGGACCGGAAATCTCCGAGTCCGGCCCAGGCACGACCGGGTAGGAGTGCCGATTCGGAATTGGGACCTCGCGGGCAGTTCCGATCACCGGGCGAGGAAATATCCACGTTTTACCGAAGTGGTGCAAAAATCGGTGTACTAGTACACACGCCCCGAGGTGGCTTTTCGGGCGTCGGGCTCAGAATTTTGCGAGACTGGTGTCTTCTCGACCGGCTCGGAGAGACGATTCCGAAGAGTGGTCACATAAGCGATTCTGATATCCGGGCGGAAAGTTATGCCCATTTCTTCCGTAGAAGGGGTGGGAGCAATCCGTCAGGGGTTGCGAAATGGGCCATTTTCGCGCGCACTCGTTTACGACGCAGTAAAGTGCCGTCGGGCCGCGTCGACGGCAACCTTCGACCGCCGAGAAGGGCCGATTCTGAAAAAAATGCGACCTTCGACCTCAGAGGAGCCGTGTGATCCAGGAGACGTCGCGGCAAAAAAACGTGAATCGCCGGCAGGAATCGAAATTTTGGTGGCCGAAACGATTGATTTTCGACTCGAAAACGGCGTCCGATCGCCTCGGCAACTAAACATGACGAGCGCATCTGAGTGCCGATTCCGAAAAGTGGTCATATAAGCGATTCTGATACCCGGGCGGAATGTTATGACTGTTTTACCGAAGGCGTGTTGGAATCCGTGCGCAACGGGAGCCGCTGCAGCCCTCCGGGAGCGGAATCCGGGCAATGGACCGGAAATCTCCGAGTCCGGCCCAGGGACGACCGGGTCGGAGTGCCGATTCGGAATTGGGGCCTCGCGGGCGGGTCCGATCACCGGGCGAGGAAATATCCACGTTTTACCGAAGTGGTGCGAAAATCGATGTACTAGTACACACACCCCGAGGTGAGGTGGCTTTTCGGGCGCCGGGCTTGGAATTTCGCGAGACTGACGTCTTCTCGACCGGCTCGGAGAGGCGATTCCGAAGAGTGGTCACATAAGCAATTCTGATACCGGGGCGGAAAGTTATGCCCATTTTCTTAGTAGAAGGGGTGGGAGCAATCCGTCAGGGGTTGCGAAATGGGCCATTTTCGTTGCGCCCGTTTACGATGCAGTAAAAGAGTCGCGGGCCGCATCGACGGCGACCTTCGACCACCGAGAAGGCCGACGATATGAAAAAAAATGCGACCTTCGACCTCAGAGGAGCCGTGTGATCCTGGAGACGTCGCGGTAAAAAAACGTGAATCGCCGGCACGAATCGAAATTTTGTGGCCGAAACGATTGATTTTCGACTCGAAAACGGCGTCCGATCACCTCGACATTTAAATGCGACGAGCGCCTCTGAGTGCCGATTCTGAAAAGTGGTCATATAAGCGATTCCGATACCCGGGCGGAAAGTTATGGCCGTTTTACCAAAGGCGTGTAGGAATCCGTGAGCAACGGGAACCGCTGCCGCCCTCCGGGAGTGGAATCCGAGCGCCGGACCGAAATCTCCGAGTCCGGCCTAGGCCGACCGTGTCGGAGTGCCGATTAGGAATTGGGGCCTCGCGGCTGTTCCGATCACCGGCGAGGAAATATCCACGTTTTACCAAGTGGTGCGAAAATCGGTGTACTATTACACACGCCCCGAGGTGGCTTTTAGGGCGCCGGGCTCGAAATTTTGCGAGACTGGCGTCTTCCTCGACCGGCTCGGAGAGACGATTCCGAAGTGTGGTCACATAAGCGATTCTGATACCGGGCGGAAAGTTATGTCCATTTCTTCCGTAGAAGGGGTGGGAGCAATCCGTCAGGGGTTGCGAAATCGGCCATTTTCGCGCGCACTGCTCGTTTACGACGCGGAAGAGCCGTCGGCTGCGTCGACGGCGACCTTCGACCGCCGAGAAGGGCCGATTCTGAAAAAAATGCGACCTTCGACCTCAGAGGAGCCGCGTGATCCTGGAGACGTCGCGGCAAAAAACGCGAATCGCCGGCAGGAATCGAAATTTTGGTGGCCGAAACGATTGATTTTCGACTCGAAAACGGCGTCCGATTGCTTCGGCAGTTAAGGCGACGAGCGCCTCTGAGTGCCGATTCCGAAAAGTGGTCATATAAGCGATTCCGATACCCGGGCGGAAAGTTATGCCCGTTTTACCCAAGGCGTGTCGGAATCCGTGCGCAACGGTAGCCGCTGCCGCCCTCCGGGAGCGGAATCCGGGTGATGGACCGGAAATCTCCGAGTCCGGCCCAGGGCCGACCGGGTCGGAGTGCCGATTCGGAATTGGGGCCTCGCGGTCGGGCCCGATCACCGGGCGAGGAAATATCCACGTTTTACCGAAGTGGTTAAAAATTGGTGTAGTAGTACACACGCCCCGAGGTGGTTTTCGGCCGCCGAGCTCGGAATTTTGCGAGACTAGCGTCTTCCCGACCGGCTCGGAGAGACGATTCCGAAGAGTGGTCACATAAGCGATTCTGATACCGGGGCGGAAAGTTATGCCCATTTCTTCCGTAGAAGGGGTGGGAGCAATCCGTCAGGGGTTGCGAAATGGGCCATTTTCGCGCGCACTCGTTTACGACGCAGTAAAGAGCCGTCGGGCCGCATCGACGGCGACCTTCGACCGCCGAGAAGGGCCGATTCTAAAAAAAATGCGACCTTCGACCTCAGAGGAGCCGTGTGATCCTGGAGACTTCGCGGTAAAAAAACGTGAATCGCCGGCACGAATCGAAATTTTGGTGGCCGAAACGATTGATTTTCGACTCGAAAACGGCGTCCGATCGCCTCGGCATTTAGACGCGACGAGCGCCTCGACATTTAGGGACGACCGTGTCGGATTGCCGATTAGGAATTGGGGCCACGCGGGCTGTTCCGATCACCGAGCGAGGAAATATCCACGTTTTACCAAAGTGGTGCGAAAATCGGTGTACTATTACACACGCCCCGAGGTGGCTTTTCGGGCGCTGGGCTCGGAATTTTGCGAGACTAGCGTCTTCTCGACCGGCTCGGAGAGACGATTCTGAAGTGTGGGCACATAAGCGATTCTGATACCCGGGCGGAAAGTTATGTCCATTTCTTCCGTAGAAGGGGTGGGAGCAATCCGCCAGGGGTTGCGAAATGGGCCATTTTCGCGCGCACTCGTTTACGACGCGGGAAAGAGCCGTCGGGCCGCGTCGACGGCGACCTTCGACTGCCGAGAAGGGCCGATTCTGAAAAAAATGCGACCATCGACCTCAGAGGAGCCGTGTGATCCAGGAGACGTCGCGGTAAAAAAACGTGAATCGCCGAGAGGAATCGAAATTTTGGTGGCCGAAACGATTGATTTTCGACTCGAAAACGGCGTCCGATCGCCTCGACAATTAAAGGCGATGAGCGCCTCTGAGTGCCGATTCCGAAAAGTGGTCATATAAGCGATTCCGATACCCGGGCGGAAAGTTATGGCCGTTTTACCGAAGGCGTGTCAGAATCCGTGCGCATCGGGAGCCGCTGCCGCCCTCCGGGAGCGGAATCCGGGCGCCGGACCGGAAATCTCCGAGTCCGGCCCAGGGCCGACCGGGTCGGAGTGCAGATTCGGAATTGGGGCCTCGCGGGCGGTTCCGATCACCGGGCGAGGAAATATCCACGTTTTATTGAAGTGGTGCGAAAATCGGTGTACTAGTACACACGCCCCGAGGTGCCATTTCGGGCGCCGGGCTCGAAATTTCCCGAGACTGGCGTCTTCTCGACCGGCTCGGAGAGACGATTCCGAAGAGTGGTCACATAAGCGATTCTGATACCCGGGCGGAAAGTTATGCCCATTTGTTCCGTAGAAGGGGGTGGGAGCAATCCGTCAGGGGTGGCGAAATCGGCCATTTTCGCGCCCGGCGGATTCGGAACTGGGGCCTCGCGGGCGGTTCCGATCACCGGGCGAGGAAATATCCACGTTTTACCGAAGTGGTGCGAAAATCGGTGTACTAGTACACACGCCCCGAGGTGGCTTTTCGGGCTTCGGGCTCGAAATTTTGCGAGAATGGTGTCTTCTCGACCGGCTCGGAGAGACGATTCCGAAGAGTGGTCACATAAGCGATTCTGATACCCGGGCGGAAAGTTATGCCCATTTCATCCGTAGAAGGGGTGGGAGCAATCCGTCAGGGGTTGCGAAATCAGCCATTTTCGCGCACACTCGTTTACGACGCGGGAAAGAGCCGTCGGGCTGCGTCGACGGCGACCTTCGACCGCCGAGAAGGGCCGATTCTGAAAAAAATGTGACCTTCGACCTCAGAGGAGCCGTGTGATCCAGGAGACGTCGCGGCAAAAAAACGTGAATCGCCGGCAGGAATCGAAATTTTGGTGGCCGAAACGATTGATTTTCGACTCGAAAACGGCGTCTGATCGCCTCGGCAATGGAATGCGACGAGCGCCTGTGAGTGCCGATTCCGAAAAGTGGTCATATATGCGATTCCGATACCCGGGCGGAAATTTATGGCCGTTTTACCGAAGGCGTGTCGGAATCCGTGCGCAACGGGAGCCGCTGCCGCCCTCCCGGAGCGGAATCCGGGTGCCGGACCGGAAATCTCCGAGTCCGGCCCAGAGCCGACCGGGTCGGAGTGCCGATTCGGAATTGGGGCCTCGCGGGCGGGTCCGATCACCGGGCGAGGAAATATCCACGTTTTACCGAGGTTGTGCGAAAATCGATGTACTAGTACACACGCCCCGAGGTGAGGTGGCTTTTCGGGCGCCGGGCTTGGAATTTCACGAGACTGACGTCTTCTCGACCGGCTCGGAGAGACGATTCCGAAGAGTGGTCACATAAGCGATTCTGATACCGGGGCGGAAAGTTATGCCCATTTCTTCCGTAGAAGGGGTTGGAGCAATCCGTCAGGGGTTGCGAAATGGGCCATTTTCGCGCGCACTCGTTTACGATGCAGTAAAGAGCTGTCGGGCCGCATCGACGGCGACCTTCGACCGCCGAGAAGGGCCGATTCTGAAAAAAATGCGACCTTCGTCCTCAGAGGAGCCGTGTGATCCTGGAGACGTCGCGGCAAAAAAACGTGAATCGCCGGCACGAATTGAAAATTTGGTGGCCGAAACGATTGATTTTCGACTCGAAAACGGCGTCCGATCGCCTCGACAATTAATCGCGACGAGCGCCTCTGAGTGCCGATTCTGAAAAGTGGTCATATAAGCGATTCCGATGCCCGGGCGGAAAGTTATGGCCGTTTTACCGAAGGCGTGTCGGAATCCGTGCGCATCGGGAGCCGCTGCCGCCCGCCGGGAGCGGAATCCGGAGCGCCGGACCGGAAATCTCCGAGTCCGGCCCAGGGACAACCGGGTCGGAGTGCCGATTCGGAATTGGGGCCTCGCGGGCGGTTCCG
Source organism: Colocasia esculenta (assembly GCA_014218235.1). Lineage (NCBI taxonomy): Eukaryota > Viridiplantae > Streptophyta > Magnoliopsida > Alismatales > Araceae > Colocasia > Colocasia esculenta. The sequence continues at coordinate 48,308 of JACBKR010000287.1, forward strand.
ATCACCGGGCGAGGAAATATCCACGTTTTACCAAAGTGGTGCGAAAATCGGTGTGCTAGTACACACGCCCCGAGGTGGCATTTCGGGCGCCGGGCTCGGAATTTCGCGAGACCGGCGTCTTCTCGACCGGCTCGGAGAGGCGATTCCGAAGAGTGGTCACATAAGCGATTCTGATACCCGGGCAGAAAGTTATGCCCATTTCGTCCGTAGAAGGGGGCGGGAGCAATCCGTCAGGGGTGGCGAAATCGGCCATTTTCGCGCGCACTCGTTTACGACGCGGGGAGGAGCCGTCGGGCCGCGTCGACGGCGACCTTCGACCGCCGAGAAGGGCCGATTCTGAAAAAAAAATGCGACCTTCGACCTCAGAGGAGCCGTGTGATCCAGGAGACGTCGCGGCAAACAAACGCGAATCGCCGGTAGGAATCAAAATTTCGGTGGCCGAAACGATCGATTTTCGACTCGGAAACGGCGTCCGATCGCCTCGGCTATCAACAGTGGCGAGCGCCTCTGAGTGACGATTCCGAAAAGTGGTCATATAAGCAATTCCGATGCCCGGGCGGAAAGTTATGGCCGTTTTACCGAAGGCGTGTCGGAATCCGTGCGCATCGGGAGCCGCTGCCGCCCGCCGGGAGCGGAATCCGGAGCTCCGGACCGGAAATATCCAAGTCCGGCCCAGGGCCGACCGGGTCGGAGTGCCGATTCGGAATTGGGGTCTCGCGGGCGGTTCCGATCACCGGGCGAGGAAATATCCACGTTTTACCGAAGTGGTGCGAAAATCGGTGTGCTAGTACACTCGCCCGAGGTGGCTTTTCGGGCGCCGGGCTCGGAATTTCGCAAGACCGGCGTCTTCACGACCGGCTCGGAGAGACGATTCCGCAGAGTGGTCACATAAGCGATTCTTATACCCGGGCGGAAAGTTATGCCCATTTCGTCCGTAGAAGGGGGTGGGAGCAATCCGTCAGGGGTGGCGAAATCGGCCATTTTCGCGCGCACTCGTTTACGACGCGGGGAGGAGACGTCGGGCAGCGTCGACGGCGACCGTCGAACGCCGAGAAGGGCCGATTCTGAAAAAAAAACGTGACCTTCGACCTCAGAGGAGCCGCGTGATCCAGGAGACGTTGCGGCAAAAAAAACATGAATCGCCGGCAGGGATCGAAATTTCGGTGGCCGAAATGATCGATTTTCGACTCGAAAACGGCGTCCGATCGCCTCGGCAATCGACGGCGACGAGCGCCTCTGAGTGCCGATTCCGAAAAGTGGTCATATAAGCGATTCCGATGCCCGGGCGGAAAGTTATGGCCGTTTTACCGAAGGCGTGTCGGAATCCGTGCGCATCGGGAGCCGCTGCCGCCCTCCGGGAGCGGAATCCGGGCGCCGGACCGGAAATCTCCGAGTCCGGCCCAGGGCCGACCGGGTCGGAGTGCCGATTCGGAATTGGGGCCTCGCGGGCGGTTCCGATCACCGGGCGAGGAAATATCCACGTCTTACCGAAGTGGTGCGAAAATCGGTGTACTAGTACACACGCCCCGAGGTGGCTTTTCGGGCGCCGGGCTCGGAATTTCACGAGACTGGCGTCTTCTCGACCGGCTCGGAGAGACGATTCCGAAGAGTGGTCACATAAGCGATTCTGATACCCGGGCGGAAGGTTATGCCCATTTCGTCCGTAGAAGGGGGTGGGAGCAATCCGTCAGGGGTGGCGAAATCGGCCATTTTCGCACGCACTCGTTTACGACGCGGGGAGGAGCCGTCGGGCCGCGTCGACGGCGACCGTCGACCGCCGAGAAGGGCCGATTCTGAAAAAAAACGCGACCTTCGACCTCAGAGGAGCCGCGTGATCCAGGAGACGTCGCGGCAAACAAACGCGAATCGCCGACAGGAATCGAAATTTCGGTGGCCGAAACGATCGATTTTCGACTCGGAAACGGCGTCCGATCGCCTCGGCTATTGACGGCGGCGAGCGCCTCTGAGTGCCGATTCCAAAAAGTGGTCATATAAGCGATTCCGATGCCCGGGCGGAAAGTTATGGCCGTTTTACCGAAGGCGTGTCGGAATCCGTGCGCATCGGGAGCCGCTGCCGCCCGCCGGGAGCGGAATCCGGGCGCCGGAACGAAAATCACCGAGTCCGGCCCAGGGCCGACCGGGTCGGAGTGCCGATTCGGAATTGGGGCCTCGCGGGCGGTTCCGATCACCGGGCGAGCAAATATCCACGTTTTACCGAAGTGGTGCGAAAATCGGTGTGCTAGTACACACGCCCTGAGGTGGCTTTTCGGGCGCCGGGCACGGAATTTCGCGAGACCGGCGTCTTCTCAACCGGCTCGGTGAGACGATTCCGCAGAGTGGTCACATAAGCGATTCTGATACCCAGGCGGAAAGTTATGCCCATTTCGTCCGTAGAAGGGGGTGGGAGCAATCCGTCAGGGGTGGCGAAATCGGCCATTTTCGCGCGCACTCGTTTACGACGCGGGGAGGAGCCGTCGGGCCGCGTCGACGGCGACCGTCGACTGTCGAGAAGGGCCGATTCTGAAAAAAAACGCGACCTTTGACCTCAGAGGAGCCGCGTGATCCAGGAGACGTCGCGGCAAACAAACGCGAATCGCCGGCAGAATCGAAATTTCGTTGGCCGAACGACTCGATTTTCGACTCGGAAACGGCATCCGATCGCCTCGCTATTGACGCGGCGAGCGCCTCTGAGTGCCGATTCCGAAAGTGGTCATATAAGCGATTCCGATACCCGGGCGGAAAGTTATGGCCGTTTTAACCAAGGCGTGTCGGAATCCGTGCGCATCGGGAGCCGCTGCCGCCCGCCGGGAGCGGAATCCAGAGCGTCAGACCGGAAATCTGCGAGTCCGGCCCAGGGCCGGCCTGGTCGGAGTGCCGATTGGGAATTGGGGCCTCGCGGGCGGTTCCGATCACCGGGCGAGGAAATACCCACGTTTTACCGAAGTTGTGCGAAAATCGGTGTGCTAGTACACACGCCCCGAGGTTGCTTTTCGGGCAACGGACTCGGAATTTCGCGATACTGGCGTCATCTAGACCGGCTCGGAGAGACGATTCCGAGAGTGGTCACATAAGCTATTCTGATACCCAGGCGGAAAGTTATGCCCATTTCTTCCGTAGAAGGGGTGGGAGCATTCGTCAGGGGTGGCGAAATCGGCCATTTTCCGCGCGCACTCGTTTACGACGCGGGTAGGAGCCGTCACCGCGTCGACGGCGACCTTCGGCCGCCGAGAAGGGCCGATTCTGAAAAAAAAACGGACCTTCGACCTCAGAGGAGCCGCGTGATCCAGGAGACGTCGCGGCAAACAAACGCGAATCGCCGGCAGGAATCGAAATTTCGGTGGCCGAAACGATTGATTTTCGACTCGGAAACGGCGTCCGATCGCCTCGGCCATCGACGGCGACGAGCGCCTCTGAGTGCCGATTCCGAAAAGTGGTCATATAAGCGATTCCGATGCCCGGGCGGAAGGTTATGGCCGTTTTACCGAAGGCGTGTCGGAATCCGTGCGCATCGGGAGCCGCTGCCGCCCTCCGGGAGCGGAATCCGGGCGCCGGACCGGAAATCTCCGAGTCCGTCCCAGGGCCGACCGGTCGGAGTGCCGATTCGGATTGGGCCTCGCGGGCGGTTCCGATCACCGGCGAGGAAATATCCACGTTTTACCGAAGTTGTGCGAAAATCGGTGTACTAGTACACACGCCCCGAGGTGGCTTTTCGGGCGCCGGGCTCTGAATTTCGCGAGACCGTTGTCTTCTCGACCGGCTCGGAGAGACGATTCCGCAGAGTGGTCACATAAGCGATTCTGATACCCGGGCGGAAGTTATGCCCATTCTTCCGTAGAAGGGGTGGGAGCAATCCGTCAGGGTGGCGAAATCGGCCATTTTCGCGCGCGCTCGTTTACGACGCGGGTAGGAGCCGTCGGGCCGCGTCGACGGCGACCTTCGACCGCCGAGAAGGGCCGATTCTGAAAAAAAAACGACCTCAGACCTAGATCCGCGTGATCCAGTAGACATCGCGGCAAAAAAACGCAATCGCCGGCAGAAATCGAAATTTTAGTGGCCGAAACGATTGATTTTCGACTCGGAAACGGCGTCCGATCGCCATGGCGAACAAGGCGACGAGCGCCTCTGAGTGCCGATTCCGAAAAGTGGTCATATAAGCGATTCCGATACCCGGGCGGAAAGTTATGGCCGTTTTACCGAAGGTCTGTCGAAATCCGTGCGCATCGGGAACCGCTGCCGTCCTCCGGGAGCGGACGGAACCCGGCGCCGGACCGGAAATCTCCGAGTCCGGCCCAGGGCCGACCGGTCGGAGTGCAGATTCGAATTGGGGCCTCGTGGGGTTTCCTGATCTCCGGGCGAGGAAATATCCACGTTTTATTGAAGTGGTGCGAAAATCGGTGTACTAGTACACACGCCCCGAGGTGGCATTTCGGGCGCCGGGCTCGAAATTTCGCGAGACTGGCGTCTTCTCGACCGGCTCGGAGAGACGATTCCGAAGAGTGGTCACATAAGCGATTCTGATACCCGGGCGGAAAGTTATGCCCATTTCTTCCGTAGAAGGGGGTGGGAGCAATCCGTCAGGGGTGGCGAAATCGGCCATTTTCGCGCGCGCTCGTTTACGACGCGGGTAGGAGCCGTCGGGCCGCGTCGACGGCGACCTTCGACCGCCGAGAAGGGCCGATCCTGAAAAAAATGCGACCTTAGACCTCAGAGCAGCCGCGTGATCCAGTAGACATCGCGGCAAAAAAATGCGAATCGCCGGCAGAAATCGAAATTTTAGTGGCCGAAACGATTGATTTTCGACTCGAAACGGCGTCCGATCGCCACGGCGATCGAGGGCGACGAGCGCCTCTGAGTGCCGATTCCGAAAAGTGGTCATATAAGCGATTCCGATACCCGGGGCGGAAAGTTATGACCGTTTTACCGAAGGCGTGTCGAAATCCGTGCGCATCGGGAACCGCTGCCGTCCTCCGTGAGCGGAATCCGTGCGCCGGACCGGAAATCTCCGAGTCCGCCCAGGCCGACCGGGTCGGAGTGCAGATTCGGAATTGGGGCCTCGCTGGCGGTTCTGATCTCCGGGCGAGGAAATATCCACGTTTTAATGAAGTGGTGCGAAAATCGGTGTACTAGTACACACGCCCCGGGTGGCATTTCGGGCGCCGGCTCGAAATTTCGCGAGACTGGCATCTTCTCGACCGGCTCGGAGAGACGATTCCGAAGAGTGGTCACATAAGCGATTCTGATACCCGGGCGGAAAGTTATGCCCATTTCCTCCGTAGAAGGGGGTGGAGCAATCCGTCAGGGTGGCGAAATCGGCCATTTTCGCGCGCGCTCGTTTACGACGCGGGTAGGAGCCGTCGGGCCGCGTCGACGGCGACCTTCGACCGCCGAGAAGGGCCGATCCTGAAAAAAATGCGACCTTAGACCTCAGAGCAGCCGCGTGATCCAGTAGACATCGCGGCAAAAAAACGCGAATCGCCGGCAGAAATCGAAATTTTAGTGGCCGAAACGATTGATTTTCGACTCGGAAACGGCGTCCGATCGCCTCGGCGTTCGAGGGCGACGAGCGCCTCTGAGTGCCGATTCCGAAAAGTGGTCATATAAGCGATTCCGATACCCGGGCGGAAAGTTATGGCCGTTTTACCGAAGGCGTGTCGAAATCAGTGCGCATCAGGAACCGGTGCCGTCCTCCGGGAGCAGAATCCGTGCGCCGGACCGGAAATCTCCGAGTTCGGCCCTGGGCCGACCGTGTCGGAGTGCAGATTCGGAATTGGGGCCTCGCTGGCGGTTCTGATCTCCGGACGAGGAAATATCCACGTTTTATTGAAGTGGTGCGAAAATCGGTGTACTAGTACCACACCCCGAGGTGGCATTTCGGGCGCCGGGCTCGAAATTTCGTGGGACTGGCGTCTTCTCGACCGGCTCGGAGAGACGATTCCGAAGAGTGGTCACATAAGCGATTCTGATACCCGGGCGAAAAGTTATGCCCATTTCTTCCGTAAAGGGGTTGGAGCCAATCCGTCAGGGGTGGCGAAATCGGCCATTTTCGCGCGCGCTCGTTTACGAGCGGGGTAGGAGCCGTCGGGCCGCGTCGACGGCGACCTTCGACCGCCGAGAAGGGTCGATCCTGAAAAAATGCGACCTTAGACCTCAGAGCAGCCGCGTGATCCAGTAGACATCGCGGCAAAAAAATGCGAATCGCCGGCAGAAATCGAAATTTTAGTGGCCGAAACGATTGATTTTCGACTTGGAAACGGCATTCGATCGCATCGGCGATCGTGGGCGACGAGCGCCTCTGAGTGCCGATTCCGAAAAGTGGTCATATAAGCGATTCCGATACCCGGGCGGAAAGTTATGGCCGTTTTACCGAAGGCGTGTCGAAATCCGTGCGCATCGGGAACCGCTGCCGTCCTCCGGGAGCGGAATCCGGGCGCCGGACCGGAAATCTCCGAGTCCGGCCCAGGGCCGACCGGGTCGGAGTGCAGATTCGGAATTGGGGCCTCGCTGGCGGTTCTGATCTCCGGGCGAGGAAATATCCACGTTTTATTGAAGTGGTGCGAAAATCGGTGTACTAGTACACACGCCCCGAGGTGGCATTTTGGGCGCCGGGCTCGAAATTTCGCGAGACTGGCGTCTTCTCGACCGGCTCGGAGAGACGATTCCGAAGAGTGGTCACATAAGCGATTCTGATACCCGGGCGTAAGTTATGGCCATTTCTTCCGTAAAGGGGTGGGAGCAATCCGTCAGGGTGGCGAAATCGGCCATTTTCGCCGCGCGTCGTTTACGACGCGGTAGGAGCCGTCAGGCCGCGTCGACGGCGACCTTCGACTGCCGAAAAGGGCCGATCCTGAAAAAAAAAAGCGACCTTAGACCTCAGAGCAGCCGCGTTATCCAGTAGACATCGCGGCAAAAAAATGCGAATCGCCAGCAGAAATCGAAATTTCAGTGGCCAAAATGATTGATATTCGACTCGGAAACGGCGTCCAATCGTCTCGGCGATCAAAGGCGACGATCGCCTCTGAGTGCCGATTCCGAAAAGTGGTCATACAAGCGATTCCGATACCCGGACGGAATGTTATGGCCTTTTTACCGAAGGCGTGTCGAAATCCGTGCGCATCGGGAACCGCTGCCGTCCTCCGGGAGCGGAATCCGTGCGCCGGACCGGAAATCTCCGAGTCCGGCCCAGGGCCGACCGGGTCGGAGTGCAGATTCAGAATTGGGGCCTCGCTGGCGGTTCTGATCTCCGGGCGAGGAAATATCCACGTTTTATTGAAGTGGTGCGAAAATCGGTGTACTAGTACACACGCCCCGAGGTGGCATTTCGGGCGCCGGGCTCGAAATTTCGCGAGACTAGGGTCTTCTCGACCGGCTCAGAGAGACGATTCCGAAGAGTGGTCACATAAGCTATTCTGATACCCGGGCGGAAAGTTATGCCCATTTCTTAGAAGGGGTGGGAGCAATCCGTCAGGGTGGCGAAATCGGCCATTTTCGCGCGCGGCGTCGTTTACGACGGGGTAGGAGCCGTCGGGCCGCGTCGACGGCGACCTTCGACCGCCGAGAAGGGCCGATCCTGAAAAAAAGCGACCTTAGACCTCAGAGCAGCCGCGTGATCCATAGACATCGCGGCAAAAAAACGCGAATCGCCGGCAGAAATCGAAATTTTAGTGGCCGAAACTTGATTTTCGACTCGAAACGGCGTCCGATCGCCTCGGCGATCGTGGGCGACGAGCGCCTCTGAGTGCCGATTCCGAAAAGTGGTCATATAAGCGATTCCGATACCCGGGCGGAAAGTTATGGCCGTTTTACCGAAGGCGTGTCGAAATCCGTGCGCATCGGGAACCGCTGCCGTCCTCCGGGAGCGGAATCCGTGCGCCGGACCGGAAATCTCCGAGTCCGGCCCAGGGCCGACCGGGTCGGAGTGCAGATTCGGAATTGGGGCCTCGCTGGCGGTTCTGATCTCCGGACGAGGAAATATCCACGTTTTATTGAAGTGGTGCGAAAATCGGTGTACTAGTACACACGCCCCGAGGTGGCATTTCGGGCGCCGGGCTCGAATTTTCGCGGGACTGGCGTCTTCTTGACCGGCTCGGAGAGACGATTCCGAAGAGTGGTCACATAAGCGATTCTGATACCCGGGCGAAAATTATGCCCATTTCTTCCGTAGAAGGGGGTGGAGCATCCGTCAGGGTGGCGAAATCGGCCATTTTCGCGCGCGCTCGTTTACGCGCGGTAGGAGCCGTCGGGCCGCGTCGACGGCGACCTTCGACCGCCGAGAAGGGTCGATCCTGAAAAAAATGCGACCTTAGACCTCAGAGCAGCCGCGTGATCCAGTAGACATCGCGGCAAAAAAATGCGAATCGCCGGCAGAAATTGAAATTTTAGTGGCCGAAACGATTGATTTTCGACTTGGAAACGGCATTCGATCGCATCGGCGATCGTGGGCGACGAGCGCCTCTGAGTGCCGATTCCGAAAAGTGGTCATACAAGCGATTCCGATACCCGGCGAAAGTTATGGCCGTTTTAACCGAAGGCGTGTCGAATCCGTGCGCATCGGGAACCGCTGCCGTCCTCCGGAGCGGAATCCGTGCGCCGGACCGGAAATCTCCGAGTCCGGCCCAGGGCCGACCGGGTCGGAGTGCAGATTCAGAATTGGGGCCTCGCTGGCGGTTCTGATCTCCGGGCGAGGAATATCCACGTTTTATTGAAGTGGTGGGAAAATCGTGTACTAGTACACACGCCCCGAGGTGGCATTTCGGCGCGCGCTCGAAATTTCGCGAGACTGGCGTCTTCCTCGACCGGCTCGGAGAGACGATTCCGAAGAGTGGTCACATAAGCGATTCTGATACCCGGGCGGAAAGTTATGCCCATTTCTTCCGTAGAAGGGTGGGAGCAATCCGTCAGGGGTGGCGAAATCGGCCATTTTCGCGCGCGCTCGTTTACGACGCGGGTAGGAGCCGTCGGGCCGCGTCGACGGCGACCTTCAACTGCCGAAAAGGGCCGATCCTGAAAAAAAAGCGACCTTAGACCTCAGAGCAGCCGCGTTATCCAGTAGACATCGCGGCAAAAAAACGCGAATCGCCAGCAGAAATCGAAATTTTAGTGGCCAAAACGATTGATTTTCGACTCGGAAACGGCGTCCAATCGTCTCGGCGATCGAAGGCGACGAGCGCCTCTGAGTGCCGATTCCGAAAAGTGGTCATACAAGCGATTCCGATACCCGGACGGAAAGTTATGGCCGTTTTACCGAAGGCGTGTCGAAATCCGTGCGCATCGGGAACCGGTGCCGTCCTCCGGGAGCGGAATCCGTGCGCCGGACCGGAAATCTCCGAGTTCGGCCCAGGGCCGACCGGGTCGGAGTGCAGATTCGGAATTGGGGCCTCGCTGGCGGTTCTGATCTCCGGGCGAGGAAATATCCACGTTTTATTGAAGTGGTGCGAAAATCGGTGTACTAGTACACACGCCCCGAGGTGGCATTTCGGGCGCCGGGCTCGAAATTTCGCGAGACTGGCGTCTTCTCGACCGGCTCGGAGAGACGATTCCGAAGAGTGGTCACATAAGCGATTCTGATACCCGGCGAAAAGTTCCCATTTCTTCCGTAGAAGGGGTGGAGCAATCCGTCAGGGTGGCGAAATCGGCCATTTTCGCGCGCAGGCGTCGTTTACGACGCGGGTAGGAGCCGTCGGGCCGCGTCGACGGCGACCTTCGACCGCCGAGAAGGGTCGATCCTAAAAAAAATGCGACCTTAGACCTCAGAGCAGCCGCGTGATCCAGTAGACATCGCGGCAAAAAAATGCGAATCGCCGGCAGAAATTGAAATTGTAGTGGCCGAAACGATTGATTTTCGACTCGGAAACGGCATCCGATCGCCTCGGCGATCGTGGGCAATTAACGCCTCTGAGTGCCGATTCCGAAAAGTGGTCATACAAGCGATTCCGATACCCGGGCGGAAAGTTATGGCCGTTTTACCGAAGGCGTGTCGAAATCCGTGCGCATCGGGAACCGCTGCCGTCCTCCGGGAGCGGAATCCGTGCGCCGGACCGGAAATCTCCGAGTCCGGCCCAGGGCCGACCGGGTCGGAGTGCAGATTCAGAATTGGGGCCTCGCTGGCAGTTTCGATCTCCGGGCGAGGAAATATCCACGTTTTATTGAAGTGGTGGGAAAATCGGTGTACTAGTACACACGCCCCGAGGTGGCATTTCGGGCGCCGCGCTCGAAATTTCGCGGGACTGGCGTCTTCTCGACCGGCTCGGAGAGACGATTCCGAAGAGTGGTCACATAAGCGATTCTGATACCCGGGCGGAAAGTTATGCCCATTTCGTCCGTAGAAGGCGGTGGGAGCAATCTGTCAGGGGTGGCGAAATCGGCCATTTTCGCGCGCGCTCGTTTACGACGCCGGTAGGAGCCGTCGGGCCGCGTCGACGGCGACCTTCGATTGCCGAAAAGGGCCGATCCTGAAAAAAAAAGCGACCTTAGACCTCAGAGCAGCCGCGTTATCCAGTAGACATCGCGGCAAAAAAATGCGAATCGCCAGCAGAAATCGAAATTTTAGTGGCCAAAACGATTGATTTTCGACTCGGAAACGGCGTCCAATCGTCTCGGCGATCGAAGGCGACGAGCGCCTCTGAGTGCCGATTCCGAAAAGTGGTCATATAAGCGATTCCGATACCCGGACGGAAAGTTATGGCCGTTTTAAACGAAGGCGTGTCGAAATCCGTGCGCATCGGAACCGCTGCCGTCCTCCGGGAGCGGAATCCGTGCGCCGGACCGGAAATCTCCGAGTCCGGCCCAGGGCCGCCGGGTCTGGGTGCCGATTCGGGGGGGGCTCGCGGCGTTTCTGATCTCCGGGCGAGGAAATATCCACGTTTTATTGAAGTGGTGCGAAAATCGGTGTACTAGTACACACGCCCCGAGGTGGCATTTCGGGCGCCGGGCTCGAAATTTCGCGAGACTGGCGTCTGCTCGACTGGCTCGGAGAGACGATTCCGAAGAGTGGTCACATAAGCGATTCTGATACCCGGGCGGAAAGTTATGCCCATTTCTTCCGTAGAAGGGGGTGGGAGCAATCCGTCAGGGGTTGCGAAATCGGCCATTTTCGCGCGCGTTCGTTTACGACGCGGGTAGGAGCCGTCTGGCCGCGTCGACGGCGACCTTCGACCGCCGAGAAGGGCCGATCCTGAAAAAAATGCGACCTTAGACCTCAGAGCAGCCGCGTGATCCAGTAGAGATCGCGGCAAAAAAACGCGAATCGCCGGCAGAAATCGAAATTTTAGTGGCCGAAACGACTGATTTTTGACTCGGAAACGGCGTCCGATCGCCTCGGCGATCAAGGGCGACGAGCGCCTCTGAGTGCCGATTCCGAAAAGTGGTCATATAAGCGATTCCGATACCCGGGCGGAATGTTATGGCCGTTTTACCGAAGGCGTGTCGAAATCCGTGCGCATCGGGAACCGCTGCCGTCCTCCGGGAGCGGAATCCGGGCGCCGGACCGGAAATCTCCGAGTCCGGCCCAGGGCCGACCTGGTCGGAGTGCAGATTCGGAATTGGGGCCTCGCTGGCGGTTCTGATCTCCGGGCGAGGAAATATCCACGTTTTATTGAAGTGGTGGGAAAATCGGTGTACTAGTACACACGCCCCGAGGTGGCATTTCGGGCGCCGGGCTCGAAATTTCGCGGGACTGGCGTCTTCTCGACCGGCTCGGAGAGACGATTCCGAAGAGTGGTCACATAAGCGATTCTGATACCCGGGCGGAAAGTTATGCCCATTTCTTCCGTAGAAGGGGTGAGCAATCCGTCAGGGTTGCGAAATCGGCCATTTTCGCGCGCTCAATTCGTTTACGACGCGGGTAGGAGCCGTCGGGCCGCGTCGACGGCGACCTTCGACCGCCGAGAAGGCCGATTCTAAAAAAATGCGACCTTCGACCTCAGAGGAGCCGTGTGATCCAGAAGACGTCGCGGCAAAAAACGTGAATCGCCGGCAGAATCGAAATTTTTGGGCCGAAACGATGGATTTTCGACTCGAAAACGACGTCCGATCGCCTTGGCAATCAAGGCGACGAGCGCCTCTGAGTGCCGATTCCGAAAAGTGGTCATATAAGCGATTCCGATACCCGGCGGAAAGTTATGGCCGTTTTAACCGAAGGCGTGACGGAATCCGTGCGCAACGGGAGCCGCTGCCGCCCTCCGAAGCGGAATCCGGCGCCGGACCGAAATCTCCGAGTCCGGACCAGGCCGACCGGGTCGGAGTGCCGATTCCGAATTGGGCCTCACGGGCGGTTCCGATCACCGGGCGAGGAAATATCCACCTTTTACCGAAGTGGTGCGAAAATCGGTGTACTAGTACACACGCCCCGAGGTTGCTTTCGGGCGCCGAGCTCGGAATTTCGCGAGACTGGCGTCTTCTCGACCGGCTCGGAGAGACGATTCCGAAGAGTGGTCACATAAGCGATTCTGATACCCGGGCGGAAAGTTATGCCCATTTCTTCGTAGAAGGGGTGGGAGCAATCCGTCAGGGTTGCGAAATCGGCCATTTCCGCGCGCACATCGCATTTTACGTTTACGACGCGGGAGGAGCCGTCGGCCGCGTCGACGGCGACCTTCGACCGCCGAGAAGTGCCGATTCTAAAAAAAATGCGACCTTCGACCTCAGAGGAGCCGTGTGATCCAGAAGACGTGCGGCAAAAAAACGTGAATCGCCGGCAGGAATCGAAATTTTGGTGGCCGAAACGATGGATTTGCGACTCGAAAACCGATCGCCTCGGCGATCGAAGGCGACGAGCGCCTCTGAGTGCCGATTCCGAAAAGTGGTCATATAAGCGATTCCGATACCCGGGCGGAAGTTATGGCCGTTTTAACCGAAGGCGTGACGGAATCCGTGCGCAACGGGAGCCGCTGCCGCCCTCCGGGAGCGGAATCCGGGCGCCGTACCGGAAATCTCCGAGTCCGCCGGGCCGACCGGGTCGGAGTGCCGATTCGGAATTGGGCCTCACGGGCGGTTCCGATCACCGGCGAGGAAATATCCACATTTTACCGAAGTGGTGCGAAAATCGGTGTACTAGTACACACGCCCCGAGGTGGCTTTTCGGGCGCGAGCTCGGAATTTCGCGAGGCTGGCGTCTTCTCTCGACCGGCTCGGAGAGACGATTCCGAAGAGTGGTCACATAAGCGATTCTGATACCCGGCGGAAAGTTATGCCCATTTCTTTCGTAGAAGGGGTGGGAGCAATCCGTCAGGGTTGCGAAATCGGCCATTTTCGCGCGCACTTCGTTTACGACGCGGGTAGGAGCCGTCGGGCCGCGTCGACGGCGACCTTCGACCGCCGCCGAGAAGGCCGATTCTAAAAAAATGCGACCTTCGACCTCAGAGGAGCCGTGTGATCCAGAAGACGTCGCGCAAAAAAACGTGAATCGCCGGCAGGAATCGAAATTTTGGTGGCCGAAACGATGGATTTTCACACTCGAAACGACGTCCGATCGCCTCGCTATCAAATGCGACGAGCGCCTCTGAGTGCCGATTCCGAAAAGTGTCATATCGATTCCGATACCCGGGCGGAAAGTTATGGCCGTTTTACCGAAGGCGTGACGGAATCCGTGCGCAACGGGAGCCGCTGCCGCCCTCCGGGAGCGGAATCCGGGCGCCGGACCGGAAATCTCCGAGTCCGGCCCAGGGCCGACCGGGTCGGAGTGCCGATTCGGAATTGGGGCCTCACAGGCGGTTCCGATCACCGGCCAGAAATATCCACGTTTTACCGAAGTGGTGCAAAATCGGTGTACTAGTACACACGCCCCGAGGTGGCTTTTCGGGCGCCGAGCTCGGAATTTCGCGAGACTGGCGTCTTCTCGACCGGCTCGAGAGACGATTCCGAAGAGTGGTCACATAAGCGATTCTGATACCCGGGCGGAAAGTTATGCCCATTTCTTTCGTAGAAGGGTGGGAGCAATCCGTCAGGGTTGCGAAATCGGCCATTTTCGCGCGCACCTCGTTTACGACGCGGGTAGGAGCCGTCGGGCTGCGTCGACGGCGACCTTCGACCGCCGAGAAGTGCCGATTCTAAAAAAATGCGACCTTCGACCTCAGAGGAGCCGTGTGATCCAAAGACGTCGCGGCAAAAAACGTGAATCGCCGGCAGGAATCGAAATTTTGGTGGCCGAAACGATGGATTTGCGACTCGAAAACGACGTCCGATCGCCTCGGCAATCGAAGGCGACGAGCGCCTCTGAGTGCCGATTCCGAAAAGTGGTCATATAAGCGATTCCGATACCCGGGCGGAAAGTTATGGCCGTTTTACCGAAGGCGTGACGGAATCCGTGCGCAACGGGAGCCGCTGCCGCCCTCCGGGAGCGGAATCCGGGCGCCGGACCGGAAATCTCCGAGTCCGGCCCAGGGCCGACCGGGTCGGAGTGCCGATTCGGAATTGGGGCCTCACGGGCGGTTCCGATCACCGGGCGAGGAAATATCCACGTTTTACCGAAGTGGTGCGAAAACCGGTGTACTAGTACACACGCCCCGAGGTGGCATTTCGGGCGCCGAGCTCGGAATTTCGCGAGGCTGGCGTCTTCTCGACCGGCTCGGAGAGACGATTCCGAAGAGTGGTCACATAAGCGATTCTGATACCCGGGCGGAAAGTTATGCCCATTTCTTTCGTAGAAGGGGTGGGAGCAATCCGTCAGGGGTTGCGAAATCGGCCATTTTCGCGCGCACTCGTTTACGACGCGGGTAGGAGCCGTCGGGCCGCGTCGACGGCGACCTTCGACCGCCGAGAAGTGCCGATTCTAAAAAAATGCGACCTTCGACCTCAGAGGAGCCGTGTGATCCAGAAGACGTCGCGGCAAAAAAACGTGAATCGCCGGCAGGAATCGAAATTTTGGTGGCCGAAACGATGGATTTGCGACTCGAAAACGACGTCCGATCGCCTCGGCAATCGAAGGCGACGAGCGCCTCTGAGTGTCGATTCCGAAAAGTGGTCATATAAGCGATTCCGATACCCGGGCGGAAAGTTATGGCCGTTTTACCGAAGGCGTGACGGAATCCGTGCGCAACGGGAGCCGCTGCCGCCCTCCGGGAGCGGAATCCGGGCGCCGGACCGGAAATCTCCGAGTCCGGCCCAGGGCCGACCGGTCGGAGTGCCGATTCGGAATTGGGGCCTCACGGGCGGTTCCGATCACCGGGCGAGGAAATATCCACGTTTTACCGAAGTGGTGCGAAAACCGGTGTACTAGTACACACGCCCCGAGGTGGCTTTCGGGCGCCGAGCTCGGAATTTCGCGAGGCTGGCGTCTTCTCGACCGGCTCGGAGAGACGATTCCGAAGAGTGGTCACATAAGCGATTCTGATACCCGGGCGGAAGTTATGCCCATTTCTTTCGTAGAAGGGTGGGAGCAATCCGTCAGGGTTGCGAAATCGGCCATTTTCGCGCGCACTCGTTTACGACGCGGGTAGGAGCCGTCGGGCCGCGTCGACGGCGACCTTCGACCGCCGAGAAGTGCCGATTCTAAAAAAATGCGACCTTCGACCTCAGAGGAGCCGTGCGATCCAGAAGACGTCGCGGCAAAAAAACGTGAATCGCCGGCAGGAATCGAAATTTTGGTGGCCGAAACGATGGATTTTCGACTCGAAAACGACGTCCGATCGCCTCGGCAATATAAGGCGACGAGCGCCTCTGAGTGCCGATTCCGAAAAGTGGTCATATAAGCGATTCCGATACCCGGGCGGAAAGTTATTGCCGTTTTAACCGAAGGCGTGGAATCCGTGCGCAACGGGAGCCGCTGCCGCCCGCCTCCGGAGCGGAATCCGGCGCCGGACCGGAATCTCCGAGTCCGGCCCAAGGCCCACCGGGTCGGAGTGCCGATTCGGAATTGGGGCCTCTCGGGCGGTTCCGATCACCGGGCGAGGAAATATCCACGTTTTACCGAAGTGGTGCGAAAATCGGTGTAGTATACACACGCCCCGAGGTGGCTTTCGGGCGCCGAGCTCGGAATTTCGCGAGGCTGGCGTCTTCTCGACCGGCTCGGAGAGACGATTCCGAAGAGTGGTCACATAAGCGATTCTGATACCCGGGCGAAAGTTATGCCCATTTCTTTCGTAGAAGGGGTGCGAGCAATCCGTCAGGGTTGCGAAATCGGCCATTTTCGCGCGCACTCGTTTACGACGCGGGTAGGAGCCGTCGGGCCGCGTCGACGGCGACCTTCGACCGCCGAGAGGCCGATTCTAAAAAAAATGCGACCTTCGACCTCATAGGAGCCGTGTGATCCAGAAGACGTCGCGGCAAAAAACGTGAATCGCCTGCAGGAATCGAAATTTTGGTGGCCGAAACGATGGATTTGCGACTCGAAAACGACGTCGATCGCCTCGGCAATCGAAGGCGACGAGCGCCTCTGAGTGCCGATTCCGAAAAGTGTCATATAACGATTTCGATACCCGGCGGAAAGTTATGGCCGTTTTACCGAAGGCGTGACGGATGGCCGTGTCTTAAGACCGAAGGCGTGAGACCGAATCCCGTGCGCAACGGGAGCCGCTGCCGATCCCTCCGAGAGCGGATCGGGCGCCGACCGGAAATCTCCGAGTCCGGCTCAGGCCGACCGGGTCGGAGTCCGATTCGGATTGGCCTCACGGGCGGTTCCGATCACCGGGCGAGGAAATATCCACGTTTTACCGAAGTGGTGCGAAAATCGGTGTACTAGTACACACGCCCCGAGGTGGCATTTCGGGCGCCGAGCTCGGATTTCGCGAGGCTGGCGTCTTCTCGACCGGCTCGGAGAGACGATTCCGAAGAGTGGTCACATAAGCGATTCTGATACCCGGGAAAGTTATGCCCATTTCTTTCGTAGAAGGGGTGGGAGTAATCCGTCAGGGGTTGCGAAATCGCCATTTTCGCGCGCACGGCTCGTTTACGACGCGGGTAGGAGCCGTCGGGCCGCGTCGACGGTGACCTTCGACTGCCGAGAAGTGCCGATTTTAAAAAAAATGCGACCTTCGACCTCAGAGGAGCCGTGTGATCCAGAAGACGTCGCGGCAAAAAAACGTGAATCGCAGGCAGGAATCGAATTTTGGTGGCCGAAACGATGGATTTGCGACTCGAAAACGACGTCCGATCGCCTCGGGAAATCAAGGCGACGAGCGCCTCTGAGTGCCGATTCCGAAAAGTGGTCATATAAGCGATTCCGATACCCGGGCGGAAAGTTATGGCCGTTTTTACCAAGGCGTGACGGAATCCGTGCGCAAGGGAGCCGCTGCCGCCCTCCGGGAGCGGAATCCGGGCGCCGGACCGGAAATCTCCGAGTCCGGCCCAGCCGACGGGTCGGAGTGCCGATTCGGAATTGGGGCCTCACGGGCGGTTCCGATCACCGGGCGAGGAAATATCCACGTTTTACCGAAGTGGTGCGAAAATCGGTTGTACTAGTACACACGCCCGAGGTGGCTTTTCGGGCGCCGAGCTCGGAATTTCGCGAGGCTGGCGTCTTCTCGACCGGCTCGGAGAGACGATTCCGAAGAGTGGTCACATAAGCGATTCTGATACCCGGGCGGAAAGTTATGCCCATTTCTTTCGTAGAAGGGGTGGGAGCAATCCGTCGGGGGTTGCGAAATCGGCCATTTTCGCGCGGCACTCGTTACGACCGGGTAGGAGCCGTCGGGCCGCGTCGACGGCGACCTTCGACCGCCGAGAAGTGCCGATTCTAAAAAAAATGCGACCTTCGACCTCAGAGGAGCCGGTGTGATCCAGAAGACGTCGCGGCAAAAAAACGTGAATCGCCGGCAGGAATCGAAATTTTGGTGGCCGAAACGATGGATTTTCGACTCGAAAACGACGTCCGATCGCCTCGGCAATCAAAGGCGACGAGCGCCTCTGAGTGCCGATTCCGAAAAGTGGTCATATAAGCGATTCCGATACCCGGGCGGAAAGTTATGGCCGTTTTACCGAAGGCGTGACGGAATCCGTGCGCAACGGGAGCCGCTGCCGCCCTCCGGGAGCGGAATCCGGGCGCCGGACCGGAAATCTCCGAGTCCGGCCCAGGGCCGACCGGGTCGGAGTGCCGATTCGGAATTGGGGCCTCACGGGCGGTTCCGATCACCGGGCGAGGAAATATCCACGTTTTACCGAAGTGGTGCGAAAATCGGTGTACTAGTACACACGCCCCGAGGTGGCTTTTCGGGCGCCGAGCTCGGAATTTCGCGAGGCTGGCGTCTTCTCGACCGGCTCGGAGAGACGATTCCGAAGAGTGGTCACATAAGCGATTCTGATACCCGGGCGGAAAGTTATGCCCATTTCTTTCGTAGAAGGGGTGGGAGCAATCCGTCAGGGGTTGCGAAATCGGCCATTTTCGCGCGCACTCGTTTACGACGCGGGTAGGAGCCGTCGGGCCGCGTCGACGGCGACCTTCGACCGCCGAGAAGTGCCGATTCTAAAAAAAATGCGACCTTCGACCTCAGAGGAGCCGTGTGATCCAGAAGACGTCGCGGCAAAAAAACGTGAATCGCCGGCAGGAATCGAAATTTTGGTGGCCGAAACGATGGATTTTCGACTCGAAAACGACGTCCGATCGCCTCGGCCATCAAACGCGACGAGCGCCTCTGAGTGCCGATTCCGAAAAGTGGTCATATAAGCGATTCCGATACCCGGGCGGAAAGTTATGGCCGTTTTACCGAAGGCGTGACGGAATCCGTGCGCAACGGGAGCCGCTGCCGCCCTCCGGGAGCGGAATCCGGGCGCCGGACCGGAAATCTCCGAGTCCGGCCCAAGGCCCACCGGGTCGGAGTGCCGATTCGGAATTGGGGCCTCACGGGCGGTTCCGATCACCGGGCGAGGAAATATCCACGTTTTACCGAAGTGGTGCGAAAACCGGTGTACTAGTACACACGCCCCGAGGTGGCTTTTCGGGCGCCGAGCTCGGAATTTCGCGAGGATGGCGTCTTCTCGACCGGCTCGGAGAGACGATTCCAGAAGAGTGGTCACATAAGCGATTCTGATACCCGGGCGGAAAGTTATGCCATTTCTTTCGTAGAAGGGGTGGGAGCAATCCGTCAGGGGTTGCGAAATCGGCCATTTTCGCGCGCACTCGTTTACGACGCGGGTAGGAGCCGTCGGGCCGCGTCGACGGCGACCTTCGACCGCCGAGAAAGCCGATTCTAAAAAAAATGCGACCTTCGACCTCAGAGGAGCCGTGTGATCCAGAAGACGTCGCGGCAAAAAAACGTGAATCGCCGGCAGGAATCGAAATTTTGGTGGCCGAAACGATGGATTTTCGACTCGAAAACGACGTCCGATCGCCTCGGCAAGAAGGCGACGAGCGCCTCTGAGTGCCGATTCCGAAAAGTGGTCATATAAGCGATTCGATACCCGGGCGGAAAGTTATGGCCGTTTTACCGAAGGCGTGACGGAATCCGTGCGCAACGGGAGCCGCTGCCGCCCTCCGGGAGCGGAATCCGGGCGCCGGACCGGAAATCTCCGAGTCCGGCCAGGGCCGACGGGTCGGAGTGCCGATTCGGAATTGGGGCCTCACGGGCGGTTCCGATCACCGGGCGAGGAAATATCCACGTTTTACCGAAGTGGTGCGAAAATAGGTGTACTAGTACACACGCCCGAGGTGGCTTTTCGGGCGCCGAGCTCGGAATTTCGCGCGAGGCTGGCGTCTTCTCGACCGGCTCGGAGAGACGATTCCGAAGAGTGGTCACATAAGCGATTCTGATACCCGGGCGGAAGTTATGCCCATTTCTTTCGTAGAAGGGGTGGGAGCAATCCGTCAGGGGTTGCGAAATCGGCCATTTTCGCGCACTCGTTACGACGCGGGTAGGAGCCGTCGGGCCGCGTCGACGGCGACCTTCGACCGCCGAGATGCCCGATTCTAAAAAAAATGCGACCTTCGACCTCAGAGGAGCCGTGTGATCCAGAAGACGTCGCGGCAAAAAAACGTGAATCGCCGGCAGGAATCGAAATTTGGTGGCCGAAACGATGGATTTGCGACTCGAAAACGACGTCCGATCGCCTCGGCAATCGTAGGCGACGAGCGCCTCTGAGTGCCGATTCCGAAAAGTGGTCATATAAGCGATTCCGATACCCGGGCGAAAGTTATGGCCGTTTTACCGAAGGCGTGACGGAATCCGTGCGCAACGGGAGCCGCTGCCGCCCTCCGGGAGCGGAATCCGGGCGCCGGACCGGAAATCTCCGAGTCCGGCCCAGGGCCGACCGGGTCGGAGTGCCGATTCGGAATTGGGGCCTCACGGGCGGTTCCGATCACCGGGCGAGGAAATATCCACGTTTTACCGAAGTGGTGCGAAAATCGGTGTACTAGTACACACGCCACGAGGTGGCTTTTCGGGCGCGAGCTCGGAATTTCGCGAGGCTGGCGTCTTCTCGACCGGCTCGGAGAGACGATTCCGAAGAGTGGTCACATAAGCGATTCTGATACCGGGCGGAAAGTTATGCCCATTTCTTTCGTAGAAGGGGGGGGCAATCCGTCAGGGGTTGCGAAATCGGCCATTTTCGCGCGCACCGTTACGACGCGGGTAGGAGCCGTCGGGCCGCGTCGACGGCGACCTTCGACCGCCGAGAAGTGGCGATTCTAAAAAAAATGCGACCTTCGACCTCAGAGGAGCCGTGTGATCCAGAAGACGTCGCGGCAAAAAAACGTGAATCGCCGGCAGGAATCGAAATTTTGGTGGCCGAAACGATGGAATTTCGACTCGAAAACGACGTCCGATCGCCTCGGCAATCGAAGGCGACGAGCGCCTCTGAGTGCCGATTCCGAAAAGTGGTCATATAAGCGATTCCGATACCCGGGCGGAAAGTTATGGCCGTTTTACCGAAGGCGTGACGGAATCCGTGCGCAACGGGAGCCGCTGCCGCCCTCCGGGAGCGGAATCAGGGCGCCGGACCGGAAACCTCCGAGTCCGGCTCAGGGCCGACCGGGTCGGAGTGCCGATTCGGAATTGGTATCCACGTTTTACCGAAGTGGTGCGAAAACCGGTGTACTAGTACACACGCCCCGAGGTGGCTTTTCGGGCGCCGAGCTCGGAATTTCGCGAGGCTGGCGTCTTCTCGACCGGCTCGGAGAGACGATTCCGAAGAGTGGTCACATAAGCGATTCTGATACCCGGGCGGAAAGTTATGCCCATTTCTTTCGTAGAAGGGGTGGGAGCAATCCGTCAGGGGTTGCGAAATCGGCCATTTTCGCGCGCACTCGTTTACGACGCGGGTAGGAGCCGTCGGGCCGCGTCGACGGCGACCTTCGACCGCCGAGAAGTGCCGATTCTAAAAAAAATGCGACCTTCGACCTCAGAGGAGCCGTGTGATCCAGAAGACGTCGCGGCAAAAAAACGTGAATCGCCGGCAGGAATCGAAATTTTGGTGGCCGAAACGATGGATTTGCGACTCGAAAACGACGTCCGATCGCCTCGACGAAAAGAGGCGACGAGCGCCTCTGAGTGCCGATTCCGAAAAGTGGTCATATAAGCGATTCCGATACCCGGCGGAAAGTTATGGCCGTTTTAACCGAAGGCGTGACGGAATCCGTGCGCAACGGGAGCCGCTGCCGCCCTCCGGGAGCGGAATCCGGGCGCCGGACCGGAAATCTCCGAGTCCGGCCCAGGCCGACCGGGTCGGAGTGCCGATTCGGAATTGGGGCCTCACGGGCGGTTCCGATCACCGGGCGAGGAAATATCCACGTTTTACCGAAGTGGTGCGAAAATCGGTGTACTAGTACACACGCCCCGAGGTGGCTTTTCGGGCGCCGAGCTCGGAATTTCGCGAGGCTGGCGTCTTCTCGACCGGCTCGGAGAGACGATTCCGAAGAGTGGTCACATAAGCGATTCTGATACCCGGGCGGAAAGTTATGCCCATTTCTTTCGTAGAAGGGGTGGGAGCAATCCGTCAGGGGTTGCGAAATCGGCCATTTTCGCGCGCACTCGTTTACGACGCGGGTAGGAGCCGTCGGGCCGCGTCGACGGCGACCTTCGACCGCCGAGAAGTGCCGATTCTAAAAAAAATGCGACCTTCGACCTCAGAGGAGCCGTGTGATCCAGAAGACGTCGCGGCAAAAAAACGTGAATCGCCGGCAGGAATCGAAATTTTGGTGGCCGAAACGATGGATTTTCGACTCGAAAACGACGTCCGATCGCCTCGGCAATCGAAGGCGACGAGCGCCTCTGAGTGCCGATTCCGAAAAGTGGTCATATAAGCGATTCCGATACCCGGGCGGAAAGTTATGGCCGTTTTACCGAAGGCGTGACGGAATCCGTGCGCAACGGGAGCCGCTGCCGCCCTCCGGGAGCGGAATCCGGGCGCCGGACCGGAAATCTCCGAGTCCGGCCCAGGGCCGACCGGGTCGGAGTGCCGATTCGGAATTGGGGCCTCACGGGCGGTTCCGATCACCGGGCGAGGAAATATCCACGTTTTACCGAAGTGGTGCGAAAATCGGTGTACTAGTACACACGCCCCGAGGTGGCTTTTCGGGCGCCGAGCTCGGAATTTCGCGAGGCTGGCGTCTTCTCGACCGGCTCGGAGAGACGATTCCGAAGAGTGGTCACATAAGCGATTCTGATACCCGGGCGGAAAGTTATGCCCATTTCTTTCGTAGAAGGGGTGGGAGCAATCCGTCAGGGGTTGCGAAATCGGCCATTTTCGCGCGCACTCGTTTACGACGCGGGTAGGAGCCGTCGGGCCGCGTCGACGGCGACCTTCGACCGCCGAGAAGTGCCGATTCTAAAAAAATGCGACCTTCGACCTCAGAGGAGCCGTGTGATCCAGAAGACGTCGCGGCAAAAAAACGTGAATCGCCGGCAGGAATCGAAATTTTGGTGGCCGAAACGATGGATTTTCGACTCGAAAACGACGTCCGATCGCCTCGGCAATCGAAGGCGACGAGCGCCTCTGAGTGCCGATTCCGAAAAGTGGTCATATAAGCGATTCCGATACCCGGGCGGAAAGTTATGGCCGTTTTACCGAAGGCGTGACGGAATCCGTGCGCAACGGGAGCCGCTGCCGCCCTCCGGGAGCGGAATCCGGGCGCCGGACCGGAAATCTCCGAGTCCGGCTCCAGGCCGACCGGGTCGGAGTGCCGATTCGGAATTGGGGCCTCACGGGCGGTTCCGATCACCGGGCGAGGAAATATCCACGTTTTACCGAAGTGGTGCGAAAATCGGTGTACTAGTACACACGCCCCGAGGTGGCTTTTCGGGCGCCGAGCTCGGAATTTCGCGAGGCTGGCGTCTTCTCGACCGGCTCGGAGAGACGATTCCGAAGAGTGGTCACATAAGCGATTCTGATACCCGGGCGGAAAGTTATGCCCATTTCTTTCGTAGAAGGGGTGGGAGCAATCCGTCAGGGGTTGCGAAATCGGCCATTTTCGCGCGCACGTTTACGACGCGGGTAGGAGCCGTCGGGCCGCGTCGACGGCGACCTTCGACCGCCGAGAAGTGCCGATTCTAAAAAAAATGCGACCTTCGACCTCAGAGGAGCCGTGTGATCCAGAAGACGTCGCGGCAAAAAAAACGTGAATCGCCGGCAGGAATCGAAATTTTGGTGGCCGAAACGATGGATTTTCGACTCGAAAACGACGTCCGATCGCCTCGGCAAATAAGGCGACGAGCGCCTCTGAGTGCCGATTCCGAAAAGTGGTCATATAAGCGATTCCGATACCGGGCGGAAAGTTATGGCCGTTTTACCGAAGGCGTGACGGAATCCGTGCGCAACGGGAGCCGCTGCCGCCCTCCGGGAGCGGAATCGGGCGCCGGACGGAAATCTCCGAGTCCGGCCCAGGGCCGACCGGGTCGGAGTGCCGATTCGGAATTGGGGCCTCACGGGCGGTTCCGATCACGGGGCGAGGAAATATCCACGTTTTACCGAAGTGGTGCGAAAATCGGTGTACTAGTACACACGCCCCGAGGTGGCTTTCGGGCGCCGAGCTCGGAATTTCGCGAGACTGGCGTCTTCTCGACCGGCTCGGAGAGACGATTCCGAAGAGTGGTCACATAAGCGATTCTGATACCGGGCGGAAAGTTATGCCCATTTCTTCGTAGAAGGGGTGGGAGCAATCCGTCAGGGGTTGCGAAATCGGCCATTTTCGCGCGCACTCGTTTACGACGCGGGTAGGAGCCGTCGGGCCGCGTCGACGGCGACCTTCGACCGGAGAAGTGCCGATTCTAAAAAAAATGCGACCTTCGACCTCAGAGGAGCCGTGTGATCCAGAAGACGTCGCGGCAAAAAAACGTGAATCGCCGGCAGGAATCGAAAATTTGGTGGCCGAAACGATGGATTTTCGACTCGAAAACGACGTCCGATCGCCTCGGCATCGAAGGCGACGAGCGCCTCTGAGTGCCGATTCCGAAAAGTGGTCATATAAGCGATTCGATACCGGGCGGAAAGTTATGGCCGTTTTACCGAAGGCGTGACGGAATCCGTGCGCAACGGGAGCCGCTGCCGCCCTCCGGGAGCGGAATCCGGCGCCGGACCGGAAATCTCCGAGTCCGGCCAGGGCCGACCGGGTCGGAGTGCCGATTCGGAATTGGGGCCTCACGGGCGGTTCCGATCACCGGGCGAGGAAATATCCACGTTTTACCGAAGTGGTGCGAAAATCGGTGTACTAGTACACACGCCCCGAGGTGGCTTTTCGGGCGCCGAGCTCGGAATTTCGCGAGGTGGCGTCTTCTCGACCGGCTCGGAGAGACGATTCCGAAGAGTGGTCACATAAGCGATTCTGATACCGGGCGGAAAGTTATGCCCATTTCTTTCGTAGAAGGGGTGGGAGCAATCCGTCAGGGGTTGCGAAATCGGCCATTTTCGCGCGCACTCGTTTACGACGCGGGTAGGAGCCGTCGGGCCGCGTCGACGGCGACCTTCGACCGCCGAGAAGTGCCGATTCTAAAAAAAATGCGACCTTCGACCTCAGAGGAGCCGTGTGATCCAGAAGACGTCGCGGCAAAAAAACGTGAATCGCCGGCAGGAATCGAAATTTTGGTGGCCGAAACGATGGATTTCGACTCGAAAACGACGTCCGATCGCCTCGGCAATGAAGGCGACGAGCGCCTCTGAGTGCCGATTCCGAAAAGTGGTCATATAAGCGATTCCGATACCCGGGCGGAAAGTTATGGCCGTTTTACCGAAGGCGTGTCGGAATCCGTGCGCAACGGGAGCCGCTGCCGCCCTCCGGGAGCGGAATCCGGGCGCCGGACCGGAAATCTCCGAGTCCGGCCCAGGGCCGACCGGGTCGGAGTGCCGATTCGGAATTGGGGCCTCGCGGGCGGTTCCGATCACCGGGCGAGGAAATATCCACGTTTTACCGAAGTGGTGCGAAAATCGGTGTACTAGTACACACGCCCCGAGGTGGCTTTTCGGGCGCCGAGCTCGGAATTTCGCGAGGCTGGCGTCTTCTCGACGGCTCGGAGAGACGATTCCGAAGAGTGGTCACATAAGCGATTCTGATACCCGGGCGGAAAGTTATGCCCATTTCTTTCGTAGAAGGGGTGGGAGCAATCCGTCAGGGTTGCGAAATCGGCCATTTTCGCGCGCACTCGTTTACGACGCGGGTAGGAGCCGTCGGGCCGCGTCGACGGCGACCTTCGACCGCCGAGAAGTGCCGATTCTAAAAAAAATGCGACCTTCGACCTCAGAGGAGCCGTGTGATCCAGAAGACGTCGCGGCAAAAAAAACGTGAATCGCCGGCAGGAATCGAAATTTTGGTGGCCGAAACGATGGATTTTCGACTCGAAAACGACGTCCGATCGCCTCGGCAATCGAAGGCGACGAGCGCCTCTGAGTGCCGATTCCGAAAAGTGGTCATATAAGCGATTCCGATACCCGGGCGGAAAGTTATGGCCGTTTTACCGAAGGCGTGTCGGAATCCGTGCGCAACGGGAGCCGCTGCCGCCCTCCGGGAGCGGAATCCGGGCGCCGGACCGGAAATCTCCGGGTCCGGCCTAGGGCCGACGGGTCGGAGTGCCGATTCGGAATTGGGGCCTCGCGGGCGGTTCCGATCAGCGGGCGAGGAAATATCCACGTTTTACCGAAGTGGTGCGAAAAACGGTGTACTAGTACACACGCCCGAGGTGGCTTTTCGGGCGCCGAGCTCGGAATTTCGCGAGGCTGGCGTCTTCTCGACCGGCTCGGAGAGACGATTCCGAAGAGTGGTCACATAAGCGATTCTGATACCCGGGCGGAAAGTTATGCCCATTTCTTTCGTAGAAGGGGTGGGAGCAATCCGTCAGGGGTTGCGAAATCGGCCATTTTCGCGCGCACTCGTTTACGACGCGGGTAGGAGCCGTCGGGCCGCGTCGACGGCGACCTTCGACCGCCGAGAAGTGCCGATTCTAAAAAAAATGCGACCTTCGACCTCAGAGGAGCCGTGTGATCCAGAAGACGTCGCGGCAAAAAAAACGTGAATCGCCGGCAGGAATCGAAATTTGGTGGCCGAAACGATGGATTTGCGACTCGAAAACGACGTCCGATCGCCTCGGCAATCGAAGGCGACGAGCGCCTCTGAGTGCCGATCCGAAAAGTGGTCATATAAGCGATCCGATACCCGGGCGGAAAGTTATGGCCGTTTTACCGAAGGCGTGTCGGAATCCGTGCGCAACGGGAGCCGCTGCCGCCCTCCGGGAGCGGAATCCGGGCGCCGGACCGGAAATCTCCGAGTCCGGCCCAGGGCCGACCGGGTCGGAGTGCCGATTCGGAATTGGGGCCTCGCGGGCGGTTCCGATCACCGGGCGAGGAAATATCCACGTTTTACCGAAGTGGTGCGAAAATCGGGTGTACTAGTACACACGCCCGAGGTGGCTTTCGGGCGCCGAGCTCGGAATTTCGCGAGGTGGCGTCTTCTCGACCGGCTCGGAGAGACGATTCCGAAGAGTGGTCACATAAGCGATTCTGATACCGGGCGGAAAGTTATGCCCATTTCTTTCGTAGAAGGGGTGGGAGCAATCCGTCAGGGGTTGCGAAATCGGCCATTTTCGCGCGCACTCGTTTACGACGCGGGTAGGAGCCGTCGGGCCGCGTCGACGGCGACCTTCGACCGCCGAGAAGTGCCGATTCTAAAAAAATGCGACCTTCGACCTCAGAGGAGCCGTGTGATCCAGAAGACGTCGCGGCAAAAAAACGTGAATCGCCGGCAGGAATCGAAATTTTGGTGGCCGAAACGATGGATTTTCGACTCGAAAACGACGTCCGATCGCCTCGGCAATTGAAGGCGACGAGCGCCTCTGAGTGCCGATTCCGAAAAGTGGTCATATAAGCGATTCCGATACCCGGGCGGAAAGTTATGGCCGTTTTACCGAAGGCGTGACGGAATCCGTGCGCAACGGGAGCCGCTGCCGCCCTCCGGGAGCGGAATCCGGGCGCCGGACCGGAAATCTCCGAGTCCGGCCCAGGGCCGACCGGGTCGGAGTGCCGATTCGGAATTGGGGCCTCACGGGCGGTTCCGATCACCGGGCGAGGAAATATCCACGTTTTACCGAAGTGGTGCGAAAATCGGTGTACTAGTACACACGCCCGAGGTGGCTTTTCGGGGCGCGAGCTCGGAATTTCGCGAGACTGGCGTCTTCTCGACGGCTCGGAGAGACGATTCCGAAGAGTGGTCACATAAGCGATTCTGATACCCGGGCGGAAAGTTATGCCCATTTCTTTCGTAGAAGGGGTGGGAGCAATCCGTCAGGGGTTGCGAAATCGGCCATTTTCGCGCGCACTCGTTTACGACGGGGTAGGAGCCGTCGGGCCGCGTCGACGGCGACCTTCGACCGCCGAGAAGTGCCGATTCTAAAAAAAATGCGACCTTCGACCTCAGAGGAGCCGTGTGATCCAGAAGACGTCGCGGCAAAAAAAACGTGAATCGCCGGCAGGAATCGAAATTTTGGTGGCCGAAACGATGGATTTGCGACTCGAAAACGACGTCCGATCGCCTCGGCAATCGAAGGCGACGAGCGCCTCTGAGTGCGATTCCGAAAAGTGGTCATATAAGCGATTCGATACCCGGGCGAAAGTTATGGCCGTTTTACCGAAGGCGTGACGGAATCCGTGCGCAACGGGACGCTGCCGCCCTCCGGGAGCGGAATCCGGGCGCCGGACCGGAAATCTCCGAGTCCGGCCCAGGGCCGACCGGGTCGGAGTGCCGATTCGGAATTGGGCCTCACGGGCGGTTCCGATCACCGGGCGAGGAAATATCCACGTTTTACCGAAGTGGTGCGAAAATCGGTGTACTAGTACACACGCCCCGAGGTGGCTTTTCGGGCGCCGAGCTCGGAATTTCGCGAGATGGCGTCTTCTCGACCGGCTCGGAGAGACGATTCCGAAGAGTGGTCACATAAGCGATTCTGATACCCGGGCGGAAAGTTATGCCCATCTTTCGTAGAAGGGGTGGGAGCAATCCGTCAGGGGTTGCGAAATCGGCCATTTTCGCGCGCACTCGTTTACGACGCGGGTAGGAGCCGTCGGGCCGCGTCGACGGCGACCTTCGACCGCCGAGAAGTGCCGATTCTAAAAAAAATGCGACCTTCGACCTCAGAGGAGCCGTGTGATCCAGAAGACGTCGCGGCAAAAAAACGTGAATCGCCGGCAGGAATCGAAATTTTGGTGGCCGAAACGATGGATTTGCGACTCGAAAACGACGTCCGATCGCCTCGGCAATCGAAGGCGACGAGCGCCTCTGAGTGCCGATTCCGAAAAGTGGTCATATAAGCGATTCCGATACCCGGGCGGAAAGTTATGGCCGTTTTACCGAAGGCGTGACGGAATCCGTGCGCAACGGGAGCCGCTGCCGCCCTCCGGGAGCGGAATCCGGGCGCCGGACCGGAAATCTCCGAGTCCGCCCAGGGCCGACCGGGTCGGAGTGCCGATTCGGAATTGGGGCCTCACGGGCGGTTCCGATCACCGGGCGAGGAAATATCCACGTTTTACCGAAGTGGTGCGAAAATCGGTGTACTAGTACACACGCCCGAGGTGGCTTTTCGGGCGCCGAGCTCGGAATTTCGCGAGACTGGCGTCTTCTCGACCGGCTCGGAGAGACGATTCCGAAGAGTGGTCACATAAGCGATTCTGATACCCGGGCGGAAAGTTATGCCCATTTCTTTCGTAGAAGGGGTGGGAGCAATCCGTCAGGGGTTGCGAAATCGGCCATTTCGCGCGCACTCGTTTACGACGCGGGTAGGAGCCGTCGGGCCGCGTCGACGGCGACCTTCGACCGCCGAGAAGTGCCGATTCTAAAAAAAATGCGACCTTCGACCTCAGAGGAGCCGTGTGATCCAGAAGACGTCGCGGCAAAAAAACGTGAATCGCCGGCAGGAATCGAAATTTTGGTGGCCGAAACGATGGATTTTCGACTCGAAAACGACGTCCGATCGCCTCGGCTATGGAAGGCGACGAGCGCCTCTGAGTGCCGATTCCGAAAAGTTGTCATGTAAGCGATTCCGATACCCGGGCAGAAAGTTATGGCCGTTTTACAGAAGGCGTGACGGAATCCGTGAGCAACGGGAGCCGCTGCCGCCCTCCGGGAGCGGAATCCGGGCGCCGGACCGAGAAATCTCCGAGTCCGGCCCAGGGCCGACCGGGTCGGAGTGCCGATTCGGAATTGGGGCCTCACGGGCGGTTCCGATCACCGGGCGAGGAAATATCCACGTTTTACCGAAGTGGTGCGAAAATCGGTGTACTAGTACACACGCCCCGAGGTGGCTTTTCGGGCGCCGAGCTCGGAATTTCGCGAGACTGGCGTCTTCTCGACCGGCTCGGAGAGACGATTCCGAAGAGTGGTCACATAAGCGATTCTGATACCCGGGCGGAAAGTTATGCCCATTTCTTTCGTAGAAGGGGTGGGAGCAATCCGTCAGGGGTTGCGAAATCGGCCATTTTCGCGCGCACTCGTTTACGACGCGGGTAGGAGCCGTCGGGCCGCGTCGACGGCGACCTTCGACCGCCGAGAAGTGCCGATTCTAAAAAAAATGCGACCTTCGACCTCAGAGGAGCCGTGTGATCCAGAAGACGTCGCGGCAAAAAAACGTGAATCGCCGGCAGGAATCGAAATTTTGGTGGCCGAAACGATCGAATTGCGACTCGAAAATGACGTCCGATCGCCTCGGCAATCGAAGGCGACGAGCGCCTCTGAGTGCCGATTCCGAAAAGTGGTCATATAAGCGATTTCGATTCCCGGGCGGAATGTTATGGCCGTTTTACCGAAGGCGTGACGGAATCCGTGCGCAAAGGGAGCCGCTGCCGCCCTCCGGGAGCGGAATCCGGGCGCCGGACCGGAAATCTCCGAGTCCGGCCCAGGGCCAACCGGGTCGGAGTGCCGATTCGGAATTGGGGCCTCACGGGCGGTTCCGATCACCGGGCGAGGAAATATCCACGTTTTACCGAAGTGGTGCGAAAACCGGGTGTACTAGTACACACGCCCCGAGGTGGCTTTTCGGGCGCCGAGCTCGGAATTTCGCGAGACTGGCGTCTTCTCGACCGGCTCGAGAGAGACGATTCGAAGAGTGGTCACATAAGCGATTCTGATACCGGGCGGAAAGTTATGCCCATTTCTTTAGTAGAAGGGGTGGGAGCAATCCGTCAGGGGGTGCGAAATCGGCCATTTTCGCGCGCACTCGTTTACGACGCGGGTAGGAGCCGTCGGGCCGCGTCGACGGCGACCTTCGACCGCCGAGAAGTGCCGATTCTAAAAAAATGCGACTTTCGACCTCAGAGGAGCCGTGTGATCCAGGAGACGTCGCGGCAAAAAAACGTGAATCGCCGGCAGGAATCGAAATTTTGGTGGCCGAAACGATTGATTTTCGACTCGAAAACGACGTCCGATCGCCTCGGCAATCAAAGGCGACGAGCGCCTCTGAGTGCCGATTCCGAAAAGTGGTCATATAAGCGATTCCGATACCCGGGCGGAAAGTTATGGCCGTTTTACCGAAGGCGTGACGGAATCCGTGCGCAACGGGAGCCGCTGCCGCCCTCCGGAGCGGAATCCGGGCGCCGGACCGAAAATCTCCGAGTCCGGCCAGGGCCGACCGGGTCGGAGTGCCGATTCGGAATGGGGCCTCACGGGCGGTTCCGATCACCGGGCGAGGAAATATCCACGTTTTACGAAGTGGTGCGAAAACCGGTGTACTAGTACACACGCCCGAGGTGGCTTTTCGGGCGCCGAGCTCGGAATTTCGCGGAGACTGGCGTCTTCTCGACCGGCTCGGAGAGACGATTCCGAAGAGTGGTCACATAAGCGATTCTGATACCCGGGCGGAAAGTTATGCCCATTTCTTTCGTAGAAGGGGTGGGAGCAATCCGTCAGGGGTTGCGAAATCGGCCATTTTCGCGCGCACTCGTTTACGTCGCGGGTAGGAGCCGTCGGGCCGCGTCGACGGCGACCTTCGACCGCCGAGAAGTGCCGATTCTAAAAAAAATGCGACCTTCGACCTCAGAGGAGCCGTGTGATCCAGAAGACGTCGCGGCAAAAAAACGTGAATCGCCGGCAGGAATCGAAATTTTGGTGGCCGAAACAATGAATTTGCGACTCGAAAACGACGTCCGATCGCCTCGGCAATCAAAGGCGACGAGCGCCTCTGAGTGCCGATTCCGAAAAGTGGTCATATAAGCGATTCCGATACCCGGGCGGAAAGTTATGGCCGTTTTACCGAAGGCGTGACGGAATCCGTGCGCAACGGGAGCCGCTGCCGCCCTCCGGGAGCGGAATCCGGGCGCCGGACCGGAAATCTCCGAGTCCGGCCCAGGGCCGACCGGTCGGGTCGGAGTGCCGATTCGGAATTGGGGCCTCACGGGCGTTCCGATCACCGGGCGAGGAAATATCCACGTTTTACCGAAGTGGTGCGAAAACCGGTGTACTAGTACACACGCCCGAGGTGGCTTTTCGGGCGCCGAGCTCGGAATTTCGCGAGGCTGGCGTCTTCTCGACCGGCTCGGAGAGACGATTCCGAAGAGTGGTCACATAAGCGATTTGATACCGGGCGGAAAGTTATGCCCATTTCTTTCGTAGAAGGGGTGGGAGCAATCCGTCAGGGGTTGCGAAATCGGCCATTTTCGCGCGCACTCGTTTACGACGCGGGTAGGAGCCGTCGGGCCGCGTCGACGGGGACCTTCGACCGCCGAGAAGGGCCGATTCTAAAAAAAATGCGACCTTCGACCTCAGAGGAGCCGTGTGATCCAGAAGACGTCGCGGCAAAAAAACGTGAATCGCCGGCAGGAATCGAAATTTGGTGGCCGAAACGATGGATTTTCGACTCGAAAACGACGTCCGATCGCCTCGGCAATTGAAGCGACGAGCGCCTCTGAGTGCCGATTCGAAAAGTGGTCATATAAGCGATTCCGATACCCGGGCGGAAAGTTATGGCCGTTTTACGAAGGCGTGACGGAATCCGTGCGCAACGGGAGCGCTGCCGCCCTCCGGGAGCGGAATCCGGGCGCCGGACCGAAAATCTCGAGTCCGGCCCAGGGCCGACGGGTCGGAGTGCCGATTCGGAATTGGGGCCTCACGGGCGGTTCCGATCACCGGGCGAGGAAATATCCACGTTTTACCGAAGTGGTGCGAAAATGGTGTACTAGTACACACGCCCCGAGGTGGCTTTCGGGCGCCGAGCTCGGAATTTCGCGAGACTGGCGTCTTCTCGACCGGCTCGGAGAGACGATTCCGAAGAGTGGTCACATAAGCGATTCTGATACCCGGGCGGAAAGTTATGCCCATTTCTTTCGTAGAAGGGGTGGGAGCAATCGTCAGGGGTTGCGAAATCGGCCATTTTCGCGCGCACTCGTTTACGACGGGGTAGGAGCCGTCGGGCCGCGTCGACGGCGACCTTCGACCGCCGAGAAGTGCCGATTCTAAAAAAAATGCGACCTTCGACCTCAGAGGAGCCGTGTGATCCAGAAGACGTCGCGGCAAAAAAAAGTGAATCGCCGGCAGGAATCGAAATTTGGTGGCCGAAACGATGGATTTTCGACTCGAAAACGACGTCCGATCGCCTCGGCAATCGAAGGCGACGAGCGCCTCTGAGTGTCGATTCGAAAAGTGGTCATATAAGCGATTCCGATACCCGGGCAGGAGTTATGGCCGTTTTACCGAAGGCGTGACGGAATCCGTGCGCAAGGGAGCCGCTGCCGCCCTCCGGGAGCGGAATCCGGGCGCCGGACCGAAATCTCCGAGTCCGGCCCAGGGAGGGCCGGACGGGTCGGAGTGCCGATTCGGAATGGGGCCTCACGGGCGGTTCCGATCACCGGGCGAGGAAATATCCACGTTTTACCGAAGTGGTGCGAAAATCGGTGTACTAGTACACACGCCCGAGGTGGCTTTTCGGGCGCCGAGCTCGGAATTTCGCGAGACTGGCGTCTTCTCGACCGGCTCGGAGAGACGATTCCGAAGAGTGGTCACATAAGCGATTCTGATACCCGGGCGGAAAGTTATGCCCATTTCTTTCGTAGAAGGGGTGGGAGCAATCCGTCAGGGGTTGCGAAATCGGCCATTTTCGCGCGCACTCGTTTACGACGCGGGTAGGAGCCGTCGGGCCGCGTCGACGGCGACCTTCGACCGCCGAGAAGTGCCGATTCTAAAAAAAATGCGACCTTCGACCTCAGAGGAGCCGTGTGATCCAGAAGACGTCGCGGCAAAAAAACGTGAATCGCCGGCAGGAATCGAAATTTTGGTGGCCGAAACGATGGATTTTCGACTCGAAAACGACGTCCGATCGCCTCGGCATCGAAGGCGACGAGCGCCTCTGAGTGCCGATTCCGAAAAGTGGTCATATAAGCGATTCCGATACCCGGGCGGAAAGTTATGGCCGTTTTACGAAGGCGTGACGGATCCGTGCGCAACGGGAGCCGCTGCGCCCTCCGGGAGCGGAATCCGGGCGCGGACGGAAATCTCCGAGTCCGGCCCAGGGCGACCGGGTCGGAGTGCCGATTCGGAATTGGGGCCTCACGGGCGGTTCCGATCACCGGGCGAGGAAATATCCACGTTTTACCGAAGTGGTGCGAAAATCGGTGTACTAGTACACACGCCCGAGGTGGCTTTTCGGGCGCCGAGCTCGGAATTTCGCGAGATGGCGTCTTCTCGACCGGCTCGGAGAGACGATTCCGAAGAGTGGTCACATAAGCGATTCTGATACCCGGGCGGAAAGTTATGCCCATTTCTTCCGTAGAAGGGGGTGGGCGCAATCCGTCAGGGGTGGCGACATCGGCCATTTTCGCGCGCACTCGTTTACGACGCGGGGAGGAGCCGTCGGGCCGCGTCGACGGCGACCTTCGACCGCCGAGAAGGGCCGATTCTGAAAAAAAAATGCGACCTTCGACCTCAGAGGAGCCGTGCGATCCAGGAGACGTCGCGGCAAAAAACCGCGAATCGCCGGCAGGAATCGAAATTTTGGTGGCCGAAACGATGGATTTTCGACTCGAAAACGGCGTCCGATCGCCTCGGCAATCGACGGCGACGAGCGCTCTGAGTGCCGATTCCGAAAAGTGGTCATATAAGCGATTCGATACCCGGGCGGAAAGTTATGGCCGTTTTACCGAAGGCGTGTCGGAATCCGTGCGCAACGGGAGCCGCTGCCGCCCTCCGGGAGCGGAATCCGGGCGCCGGACCGGAAATCTCCGAGTCCGGCCCAGGGCCGACCGGGTCGGAGTGCCGATTCGGAATTGGGGCCTCGCGGGCGGTTCCGATCACCGGGCGAGGAAATATCCACGTTTTACCGAAGTGGTGCGAAAATCGGTGTACTAGTACACACGCCCCGAGGTGGCTTTCGGGCGCCGAGCTCGGAATTTCGCGAGACTGGCGTCTTCTCGACCGGCTCGGAGAGACGATTCCGAAGAGTGGTCACATAAGCGATTCTGATACCCGGGCGGAAAGTTATGCCCATTTCTTTCGTAGAAGGGGTGGGAGCAATCGTCAGGGGTTGCGAAATCGGCCATTTTGCGCGCACCGTTTACGACGCGGGTAGGAGCCGTCGGGCCGCGTCGACGGCGACCTTCGACCGCCGAGAAGTGCCGATTCTAAAAAAAAATGCGACCTTCGACCTCAGAGGAGCCGTGTGATCCAGAAGACGTCGCGGCAAAAAAACGTGAATCGCCGGCAGGAATCGAAATTTTGGTGGCCGAAACGATGAATTTGCGACTCGAAAACGACGTCCGATCGCCTCGGCAATCAAAGGCGACGAGCGCCTCTGAGTGCCGATTCCGAAAAAGTGGTCATATAAGCGATTCGATACCCGGGCGGAAAGTTATGGCCTTTTACCGAAGGCGTGACGGAATCCGTGCGCAACGGGAGCCGCTGCCGCCCTCGGGGAGCGGAATCCGGGCGCCGGACCGGAAATCTCGAGTCCGGCCCAGGGCCGACCGGGTCGGAGTGCCGATTCGGAATTGGGCCTCACGGGCGGTTCCGATCACCGGGCGAGGAAATATCCACGTTTTACGAAGGGTGCGAAAATCGGTGTACTAGTACACACGCCCCGAGGTGGCTTTTCGGGCGCCGAGCTCGGAATTTCGCGAGGCTGGCGTCTTCTCGACCGGCTCGGAGAGACGATTCCGAAGAGTGGTCACATAAGCGATTCTGATACCGGGCGGGAAAGTTATGCCCATTTCTTCGTAGAAGGGGTGGGAGCATCCGTCAGGGGTTGCGAAATCGGCCATTTTGCCGCACTCGTTTACGACGCGGGTAGGAGCCGTCGGGCCGCGTCGACGGCGACCTTCGACCGCCGAGAAGGGCCGATTCTAAAAAAAATGCGACCTTCGACCTCAGAGGAGCCGTGTGATCCAGAAGACGTCGCGGCAAAAAAACGTGAATCGCCGGCAGAAATCGAAATTTTGGTGGCCGAAACGATGGATTTTCGACTCGAAAATGACGTCCGATCGCCTCGGCAATTGCAAGTGACGAGCGCCTCTGAGTGCCGATTCCGAAAAGTGGTCATATAAGCGATTCCGATACCCGGGCGGAAAGTATGGCCGTTTTACGAAGGCGTGACGGAATCCGTGCGCAACGGGAGCCGCTGCCGCCCTCCGGGAGCGGAATCCGGGCGCGGACCGGAAATCTCCGAGTCCGGCCCAGGGCCGACCGGGTCGGAGTGCCGATTCGGGATTGGGGCCTCACGGGCGGTTCCGATCACCGGGCGAGGAAATATCCACGTTTTACCGAAGTGGTGCGAAAAATCGGTGTACTAGTACACACGCCCGAGGTGGCTTTTCGGGCGCCGAGCTCGGAATTCGCGAGGCTGGGTCTTCTCGACCGGCTCGGAGAGACGATTCCGAAGAGTGGTCACATAAGCGATTCTGATACCGGGCGGAAAGTTATGCCCATTTTTTCGTAGAAGGGGTGGGAGCAATCCGTCAGGGGTTGCGAAATCGGCCATTTTCGCGCGCACTCGTTTACGACGCGGGTAGGAGCCGTCGGGCCGCGTCGACGGCGACCTTCGACCGCCGAGAAGTGGCCGATTCTAAAAAAAATGCGACCTTCGACCTCAGAGGAGCCGTGTGATCCAGAAGACGTCGCGGCAAAAAAAACGTGAATCGCCGGCAGGAATCGAAAATTTGGTGGCCGAAACGATGGATTTTCGACTCGAAATACGACGTCCGATCGCCTCGGCAATCGAAGGCGACGAGCGCCTCTGAGTGTCGATCCGAAAAGTGGTCATATAAGCGATTCCGACCCGGCGCGGAAAGTTATGGCCGTTTTACCGAAGGCGTGACGGAATATGCGCAAAGGGAGCCGCTGCCGCCCTCCGGGAGCGGAATCCGGGCGCCGGACCGGAAATCTCCGAGTCCGGCCCAGGGCCGACGGGGTCGGAGAGTGCCGATTCGGAATTGGGGCCTCACGGGCGGGGTCCGATCACCGGGCGAGGAAATATCCACGTTTTACCGAAGTGGTGCGAAAATCGTTGTGTCTAGTACACACGCCCCGAGGTGGCTTTTCGGGCCGAGCTCGGAATTCGCGGAGACGGGCGTCTTCTCGACCGGCTCGGGAGGACGATTCCGAAGAGTGGTCACATAAGCGATTCTGATACCGGGCGGGAAAGTTATGCCCATTTCTTTCGTAGAAGGGGTGGGAGCAATCCGTCAGGGGTTGCGAAATCGGCCATTTTCGCGTGCACTCGTTTACGACGCGGGTAGGAGCCGTCGGGCCGCGTCGACGGCGACCTTCGACCGCCGAGAAGGGCGATTCTAAAAAAAATGCGACCTTCGACCTCAGAGGAGCCGTGTGATCCAGAAGACGTCGCGGCAAAAAAAAAAAACGTGAATCGCCGGCAGGAATCGAAATTTTGGTGGCCGAAACGATGGATTTTCGACTCGGAAAACGACGTCCGATCGCCTCGGCAATGGAAGGCGACGAGCGCCTCTGAGTGCCGATTCCGAAAAGTGGTCATATAAGCGATTCCGATACCCGGGCGGAAAGTTTGGCCGTTTTACGAAGGCGTGACGGAATCCATGCGCAACGGGAGCCGCTGCCGCCCTCCGGGAGCGGAATCGGGCGCGGACCGGAAATCTCCGAGTCCGGCCCAGGGCCGACGGGTCGGAGTGCCGATTCGGAATTGGGGCCTCACGGGCGGTTCGATCACCGGGCGAGGAAATATCCACGTTTTACCGAAGTGGTGCGAAAATCGGTGTTTAGTACACACGCCCCGAGGTGGCTTTCGGGCGCCGAGCTCGGAATTTCGCGAGACTGGCGTCTTCTCGACCGGCTCGGAGAGACGATTCGAAGAGTGGTCACTAAGCGATTCTGATACCGGGCGGAAAGTTATGCCCATTCTTTTTAGAAGGGGTGGGAGCAATCCGTCAGGGGTTGCGAAATCGGCCATTTTCGCGCGCACTCG
The DNA here is from genome assembly GCA_014218235.1 of Colocasia esculenta. NCBI lineage: Eukaryota > Viridiplantae > Streptophyta > Magnoliopsida > Alismatales > Araceae > Colocasia > Colocasia esculenta. The sequence goes on from JACBKR010000287.1 coordinate 86,056, forward strand.
TTTACGACGCGGGTAGGAGCCGTCGGGCCGCGTCGACGGCGACCTTCGACCGCCCGAGAATGGCCGATTCTTAAAAAAAAATGCGACCTTCGACCTCAGAGGAGCCGTGTGATCCAGAAGACGTCGCGGCAAAAAAAAAAAACGTGAATCGCCGGCAGGAATCGAAATTTTGGTGGCCGAAACGATGGATTTTCGACCGAAAACGACGTCCGATCCGATCGCCTGGCTATCGAAGGCGACGAGCGCCTCTGAGTGCCGATTCCGAAAAGTGGTCATATAAGCGATTCGATACCGGGCGGAAAGTTATGGCCGTTTTACCGAAGGCGTGACGGAATCGTGCGCAACGGGAGCCGCGTGACGCCCTCCGGGAGCGGAATCCGGGCGCCGGACCGGAAATCTCCGAGTCCGGCCTAGGGGACAGGGTCGGGGAGTGCCGATTCGGAATTGGGGCCTCACGGGCGGTTCCGATCACAGGGCGAGGAAATATCCACGTTTTACCGAAGTGGTGCGAAAATCGGTGTACTAGTACACACGCCCGGGTGGCTTTCGGGCGACGAGCTCGGAATTTCGCGAGACTGGCGTCTTTTCGACGGCTCGGAGAGACGATTCGACGAAGAGTGGTCACATAAGCGATTCTGATACCCGGGCGGAAAGTTATGCCCATTTCTTCGTAGAAGGGGTGGGAGCAATCCGTCAGGGGTTGCGAAATCGGCATTTCGCGCGCACTCGTTTACGACGCGGGTAGGAGCCGTCGGGCCGCGTCGACGGCGACCTTCGACCGCCGAGAAGTGCCGATTCTAAAAAAATGCGACCTTCGACCTCAGAGGAGCCGTGTGATCCAGAAGACGTCGCGGCAAAAAAAAGTGAATCGCCGGCAGGAATCGAAATTTTGGTGGCCGAAACGATGAATTGCGACTCGAAAACGACGTCCGATCGCCTCGGCAATCAAACGACGAGGCCTCTGAGTGCCGATTCCGAAAAGTGGTCATATAAGCGATTCCGATACCCGGGCGGAAAGTTATGGCCGTTTTACCGAAGGCGTGACGGAATCCGTGCGCAACGGGAGCCGCTGCCGCCCTCCGGGAGCGGAATCCGGGCGCCGGACCGGAAATCTCCGAGTCCGGCCCAGGGCCGACGGGTCGGAGTGCCGATTCGGAATTGGGGCCTCACGGGGTTTCGATCACCGGGCGAGGAATATCCACGTTTTACCGAAGTGGTGCGAAAACCGGTGTACTAGTACACACGCCCCGAGGTGGCATTTCGGGCGCCGAGCTAATTTCGCGAGGCTGGCGTCTTCTCGACCGGCTCGGAGAGACGATTCCGAAGAGTGGTCACATAAGCGATTCTGATACCGGGCGGAAAGTTATGCCCATTTCTTTCGTAGAAGGGGTGGGAGCAATCCGTCAGGGGTTGCGAAATCGGCCATTTTCGCGCGCACTCGTTTACGACGCGGGTAGGAGCCGTCGGGCCGCGTCGACGGCGACCTTCGACCGCCGAGAAGGGCCGATTCTAAAAAAAATGCGACCTTCGACCTCAGAGGAGCCGTGTGATCCAGAAGACGTCGCGGCAAAAAAACGTGAATCGCCGGCAGAAATCGAAATTTTGGTGGCCGAAACGATGGATTTTCGACTCGAAAATGACGTCCGATCGCCTCGGCAATTGTAAGTGACGAGCGCCTCTGAGTGCCGATTCCGAAAAGTGGTCATATAAGCGATTCCGATATCCGGGCGGAAAGTTATGGCCGTTTTACCGAAGGCGTGACGGAATCCGTGCGCAACGGGAGCCGCTGCCGCCCTCCGGGAGCAGAATCCGGGTGCCGGACCGAAAATCTCCGAGTCCGGCCCAGGGCCGACCGGGTCGGAGTGCCGATTCGGGATTGCGGCCTTACGGGCGGTTCCGATCACCGGGCGAGGAAATATCCACGTTTTACCGAAGTGGTGCGAAAATTGGTGTACTAGTACACACGCTCCGAGGTGGCTTTTCGGGCGCCGAGCTCGGAATTTCGCGAGACTGGCGTCTTCTCGACCGGCTCGGAGTGACGATTCCGAAGAGTGGTCACATAAGCGATTCTGATACCCGGCGGAAAGTTATGCCCATTTCTTTCGTAGAAGGGGTGGGAGCAATCCGTCAGGTTGCGAAATCGGCCATTGTCGCGCGCAACGTGTTACAACGCGGGTAGGCCGTCGGGCCGCGTCGACGGCGACCTTCGCCGCCGGAAGTGCCGATCTAAAAAAATGCAACCTTCGACCTCAGAGGAGCCGTGTGATCCAGAAGACGTCGCGGCAAAAAAACGTGAATCCGCCGACAGGATCGAAAATTTGGTGGCCGAAACGATGGATTTTCGACTCGAAATCGACGTCCGATCGCCTCGGCAACCTAACTGACGAGCGCCTCTGAGTGTCGATTCCGAAAAGTGGTCATATAAGCGATTCCGATACCCGAGCAGAAAGTTATGGCCGTTTTACCGAAGGCGTGACGGAATCTGTGCGCAACGGGAGCCGGTGCCGCCCTCCGGGAGCGGAATCCGGGCGCCGGACCGGAAATCTCCGAGTCCGGCCCAGGGCCGACCGGGTCGGAGTGCCGATTCGGAATTGGGGCCTCACGGGCGGTACCGATCACCGGGCGAGGAATATCCACGTTTTACCGAAGTGGTGCGAAAATCGGTGTTCTAGTACACACTCCCCGAGGTGGCTTTTCGTGCTGCCGAGCTCGGATTTTCGCGAGACCGGCGTCTTCTCGACCGGCTCGGAGAGACGATTCCGAAGAGTGGTCACATAAGCGATTCTGATACCCGGCGGAAGTTATGCCCATTTCTTTCGTAGAAGGGGTGGGAGCAATCCGTCAGGGGTTGCGAAATAGGCCATTTTCCCGCGTGCACTCGTTTACGACGCGGGTAGGAGCCGTCAGGCCGCGTCGACGGCGACCTTCGACCCGCCGAGAAGGGCCGATTCTAAAAAAATGCGACCTTCGACCTCAGAGGAGCCGTGTGATCCAGAAGACGTCGCGGCAAAAAAACGTGAATCGCCGGCAGGAATCGAAATTTTGGTGGCCGAAACGATGGATTTTCGACTCGAAAACGACGTCCGATCGCCTTGGCAACAAATCGCGACGAGCGCTCGGAGTGCTGATTCCGAAAAGTTGTCATATAAGCGATTCCGATACCCGGGCGGAAAGTTATGGCCGTTTTAAACCGAAGGCGTGACGGAATCCGTGCGCACGGGAGCCGCTGCCGCCCTCCGGGAGCGGAATCCGGCGCCGGAACCGGAAATCTCCGAGTCCGGCCCCGGGCCGACCGGGTCGTAGTGCCGATTCGGAATTGGGGCCTCACGGGCGGTTCCGATCACCGGGCGAGGAAATATCCACGTTTTACCGAAGTGGTGCGAAAATCGTGTAACTAGTACACACGCCCCGGGTTGCTTTTCGGGCGACGAGCTCGGAATTTCGCGAGACTGGCGTCTTTTCGACCGGCTCGGAGAGACGATTCCGAAGAGTGGTCACATAAGCGCTTCTGATACCCGGCGGAAGGTTATGCCCATTCTTTCGTAGAAGGGTGGCAGCAATCCGTCAGGGGTTGCGAAATCGGCCATTTTCGCGCGCACCACCGTCGTTTACGACGCGGGTAGCAGCCGTCGGGCCGCGTCGACGGCGACCTTCGACCACCGAGAAGTGCCGATTCTAAAAAAAATGCGACCTTCAACTCAGAGAGCCGTGTGATCCAGAAGACGTCGCGGCAAAAAAATGTGAATCGCCGGCAGGAATCGAAATTTTGGTGGCCGAAACGATGGACTTTCGACTCGAAAACGACGTCCGATCGCCTCGGCTATGGAAGGCGACGAGCGCCTCTGAGTGCCGATTCCGAAAAGTTGTCATGTAAGCGATTCCGATATCCGGGCCGAAAGTTATGGCCGTTTTAACGGAAGGCGTGACGGAATCCATGCGCAACGGAATCGAAATTTTGTGGCCGAATAACGAATGGATTTTCGACTCGAAAATGACGTCCGATCGCCTCAGCATCAAAAGCGATCTTCAACTCAGAGGAGCGTGTGATCCAGGAAGACGTGCGGCAAAAAAACGGAATCGCCGGCAGGAATCGAATTTTTGGTGGCCGAAACGATGGATTTGCGACTCGAAAATGACTCCAGATACGCCTCGGCATCGAGGGCACGAGGCGGCCTCTGAGTGCCGATTCCGAAAAGTGGTCATATAAGCGATTCGATACCGGGCGAAAGTTATGGCCGTTTACCGGAATGCGTGACGGAATCCGGCGCAACGGGAGCAGCTGCGCCCTCCGGGAGCGGAATCCGGGCGCCGGACAGGAAATCTCCAAGTCGGCCCAGGGGCCGACCGGGTCGCGAGTGCCGATTCGGAATTGTGGCCCTCAAGGGCGGTTCCGATCACCAGGGCGAGGAAATTCCACGTTTTACCGAAGTGGTGGTACGAAAATCGGTGTACTAGTACAACGCACGCCCGAGGTGGCTGTTTCGGCGCCGAGCTCGGAATTTCGCGAGGCTGTCGTCTTCTCGACCGGCTCGGAGAGGACGATTCCGAAGAGTGGTCACATAAGCGATTCTGATATCCGGGCGGAAAGTTATGCCATTTCTTTCGTAAAGGGTGGGAGCAATCCGTCAGTGGTTGCGAAATCGGCCATTTTCGCGCGCACCTCGTTTTTCGTGTACGACGCGGGTAGGAGCCGTCGGGCCGCGTCGACGGCGACCTTCGACTGCCGAAGTGCCGATTCTAAACAAAATGCGACTTCGACCTCAGAGGAGCCTGTGATCCCAAGACTCGCGGCAAAAACGTGAATCGCCGTCAGGAATCAAAATTTTGGTGGCCGAAGGATGTTTTTCGACTCGAAAACGACGTCCGATCGCCTCGGCTATGAGGCGAACGAGCGCCTCTGAGTGCCGATTCCGAAAAGTTGTCATGTAAGCGATTCCGATATCCGGGCAGAAATTATGGCCGTTTTACGGAAGGCTGACGGAATCCATGCGCAACAGGAATCGAAATTTTGGTGGCCGAAACGATGGATTTTCGACTCGAAAATGACGTCCGATCGCCTCAGCAATCAAAAGCGACGAGCGCCTCTGAGTGCCGATTCCGAAAAGTGGTCATATAAGCGATTCTGATACCCGGGCGGAAAGTTATGGCCGTTTTACCGAAGGCGTGACGGAATCCGTGCGCAACGGGAGCCGCTGCCGCCCTCCGGGAGCAGAATCCGGGCGCCGGACCGGAAATCTCCGAGTCCGGCCCATGGCCGACCGGGTCGGAGTGCCGATTCGGAATTGGGGCCTCACGGGCGGTTCCGATCACCGGGCGAGGAAATATCCACGTTTTACCGAAGTGGTGCGAAAATCGGTGTACTAGTACACACGCCCCGAGGTGGCTTTTCGGGCGCAAGCTCGGATTTCACGAGACTGGCGTCTTCTCGACCGCTCGGAGAGACGATTCCGAAGAGTGGTCACATAAGCGATTCTGATACCCGGGCGGAAAGTTATGCCCATTTCTTTCGTAGAGGGGTGGGAGCAATCCGTCAGGGGTTGCGAAATCGGCCATTTTCCCGCGTGCACCTCGTTTACGACGCGGGTAGGAGCCGTCGGGCCGCGTCGACGGCGACCTTCGACCCGCCGAGAAGTGCCGATTCTGAAAAAAAAATGCGACCTTCGACCTCAGAGGAGCCGTGTGATCCAGAAGACGTCGCGGCAAAAAAACGTGAATCGCCGGCAGGAATCGAAATTTTGGTGGCCGAAACGATGGATTTTCGACTCGAAAACGACGTCCGATCGCCTCGGCAATCGAATGCGACGAGCGCCTCTGAGTGCCGATTCCGAAAAGTGGTCATACAAGCGATTCCGATACCCGGGCGGAATGTTATAGCCGTTTTACCGAAGGCGTGACGGAATCCGTGCGCAACGGGAGCCGCTGCCGCCCTACGGGAGCGGAATCCGGGCGCCGGACCGGAAATCTCCGAGTCTGGCCCAAGGCCCACCGGGTCGGAGTGCCGATTCGAATTCGGGCCTCACGGGCGGTTCCGATCACCGGGCGAGAAATATCCACGTTTTAACCGAAGTGGTGCGAAATCGGTGTACTAGTACACAAGCCCCGAGGTGGCTTTTCGGGCGCCGAGCTCGGAATTTCGCGAGACTGGTGTCTTCTCGACCGGCTCGGAGAGACGATTCCGAAGAGTGGTCACATAAGCGATTCTGATACCCGGGCGGAAAGTTTGCCCATTTCTTTCGTAGAAGGGGTGGGAGCAATCCGTCAGGGGTTGCGAAATCGCCATTTTCACGTGCACTCGTTTACGATGCGGGTAGGAGCCGTCGGGCCGCGTCGACGGCGACCTTCGACCGCCGAGAAGTGCCGATTCTAAAAAAATGCGACCTTCGACCTCAGAGGAGCCGTGTGATCCAGAGACGTCGTGGCAAAACAACGTGAATCGCCGGCAGGAATCGAAATTTTGGTGGCCGAAACGATGGCTTTTCGACTCGAAAACGAAGTCCGATCGCCTCGGCATCGAAGTCGACGAGCGCCTCTGAGTGCCGATTCCGAAAAGTGGTCATATAAGCGATTCCGATACCCGGGCGGAAAGTTATAGCCGTTTTACCGAAGGCGTGACGGAATCCGTGCGCAACGGGAGCCGCTGCCGCCCTCCGGGAGCGGAATCCGGGCGCCGGACCGGAAATCTCCGAGTCCGGCCCAGGGCCGACCGGGTCGGAGTGCCGATTCCGAATTAGGGCCTCACGGGCGGTTCTGATCACCGGGCGAGGAAATATCCACCTTTTACCGAAGTGGTGCGAAAATCGGTGTACTAGTACACACGCCCCGAGGTGGCTTTTCGGGCGCCGAGCTCGGAATTTCGCGAGACTGGCGTCTTCTCGACCGGCTCGGAGAGACGATTCCGAAGAGTGGTCACATAAGCGATTCTGATACCCGGGCGGAAAGTTATGCCCATTTCTTTCGTAGAAGGGGTGGAGCAATCCGTCAGGGGTTGCGAATCGGCCTTTTTCGCGCGCACCTACTTACGTTTACGACGCGCGTAGGAGCCGTCGGGCTGCGTCGACGGCGACCTTCGACCGCCGAGAAGGCCGATTCTAAAAAAAATGCGACCTTCGACCTCAGAGGAGCCGTGTGATCCAGAAGACGTCGCAGCAAAAAAAAACGTGAATCGCCGGCAAGAATCGAAATTTTGGTGGCCGAAACGATGGATTTTAGACTCGAAAACGACGTCCGATCGCCTCGGCTATCAAAAGGCGACGAGCGCCTCTGAGTGCCGATTCCGAAAAGTGCTCATATAAGCGATTCCGATACCCGGGCGGAAAGTTATGGCCGTTTTAAAAACCGAAGGCGTGACGGAATCCGTGCGCAACGGGAGCCGCTGCCGCCCTCCGGAGCAGAATCCGGCGCCGGACCGGAAATCCTCCGAGTCCGGCCAGGCGCCGGGTCGGAGTGCCGATTCCGAATTAGGGCCTCACGGGCGGTTCTGATCACCGGGCGAGGAAATATCCACCTTTTAACCGAAGTGGTGCAAAATTCGGTGTACACACACGCCCCGAGGTGGCATTTCGGGCGCCGAGCTCGGAATTTCGCGAGGCTGGCGTCTTCTCGACCGGCTCGGAGAGACGATTCCGAAGAGTGGTCACATAAGCGATTCTGATACCCGGGCGGAAAGTTATGCCCATTTCTTTCGTAGAGGGGTGGAGCAATCCGTCAGGGGCGAAATCGGCCATTTTTTCCGCGCACCACATTTCGTTACGTGCGGGTAGGAGCCGTCGGGCCGCGTCGACGGCGACCTTCGCCGCCGAGAAGTGCCGATTCTAAAAAAATGCGACCTTCGACCTCAGAGGAGCCGTGTGATCCAGAAGACGTCCGCGGCAAAAAAACGTGAATCGCCGGCAGGAATCGAAATTTTGGTGGCCGAAACGATGGATTTTCGACTCGAAACGACGTCCGATCGCCTCGGCAATCAAACGCGACGACGCCTCTGAGTGCCGATTCCGAAAGTGGTCATATACGCGATTCCGATACCCGGGGCGGAAGTTATGCCGTTTAAACCGAAGGCGTGACGGAATCCGTGCGCAACGGGAGCCGCTGCCGCCCTCGGAGCGGAATCCGGGCCGGACCGAAATCTCCGAGTCTGGCCCAGGCCGACCGGGTCGGAGTGCCGATTCGGAATTGGGGCCTCACGGGCGGTTTCCGATCACCGGGCGAGGAAATATCCACGTTTTACCGAAGTGGTGCGAAAATCGGTGTACTAGTACACACGCCCCGAGGTGGCATTTCGGGCGCCGAGCTCGGAATTTCGCGAGGCTGGCGTCTTCTCGACCGGCTCGGAGAGACGATTTCCGAAGAGTGGTCACATAAGCGATTCTGATACCCGGGCGAAAGTTATGCCCATTTCTTTCGTAGAAGGGGTGGGAGCAATCCGTCAGGGTTGCGAAATCGGCCATTTTCGCGCGCACATCGTTTACGACGCGGGTA
>JACBKR010000288.1:0-88277 GCA_014218235.1 Colocasia esculenta
GTTCAGGCACCCATATCCACTACTTCGGGAGGAGATCTCACGTCGAGTTGAACAACACTTCCGATCGCTGTGACTGGGCGCTCCACGTGTGGGCTCCGCCTACGATTCGCGTAACGAGGGAGTCGCTACTGCCAAAAAACCTTCGAATAGGGGAGATCATCGGCTAGAATCGCAATTTCGGAGTGCGAAACGAAGGTTTTTCGACCCCGAAACGACGTCTTATCGCTGGAAGAAAAAAGGGGGCGTCGAGCGCCTCTGAGTTCCGATTACGAATTGGGGTCTTATAAGCGATTCCGATAACCAAGCGAAAAGATATGTCCGTTTGAGCGAAGCGGTGTCCGTATGCGATCAAATCAGCAGCCCGCGACCGCGCTCCCGAAGAGGAATTTGGGCGCCGGACAAGAAATCTCCGAATGCGACCATTTACCGACCGGGTCGAAGTGCCGATTCTGAATTGGGGCCTTGCGGGCGGTTCCCCCGGGCGAATAAATATCCTCGTCCGATAGGAGGGTACGGCAGTCGGTGTACTAGTACACACGCTCCCGGGGGGGATTTTGGCCCCGGAACGGAATTCTGCGAAACCAGCGCCCTGTCGACCGTCTCGGAGTGTCGATTCCGAATTGTGGTCACATAAGCGATTCTGATGCTCGTGCGGAAAGTAATGCCCAATTCTTTGGCTGATGGGGTGGGAATAAACCAGAGGGGGTGACTATATCGACGATGTTCAGGCACCCATATCCACGACCTCTAGAGGAGATCTCGCGTTGACTTGAACACGACTTCCGATCGCTGTGACTGGGCGGCTCCGCGTGTGGGCTCCGCCAGCGATTCGCGTAATTGAGGGAGTCGCTACTGCCAAAAAACCATGGAATAGGGGAGATCATCGGCTAGAATCACAATTTCGGAGTGCGAAACGAAGGTTTTTCGACCCCGAAACGACGTCTTATCGCCTGAGGCAATAAGGGGGCGTCGAGTGCCTCTGAGTGCCGATTCCGAATTATGGTCTTACAAGCGATTCCGATAATCGAGCGAAAAGTGATGCCCGTTTGAGCGAAGCAGTGTCTGTATGCGATTAAATCGGCAGCCCGCGACCGCGCTCCCGGAGAGGAATTTGGGCGCCGGACCGGAAATCTCCGAGTGCGACCATTTACCGACCCGGTCGAAGTGCCGATTCTGAATTGGGGCCTCACGGGCGGTTCCGACCCCCAGGCGAATAAATTTCCGCGTCCGACAGGAGGGTACGGCAGTCGGTGTACTAGTACACACGCTCCCGAGGGAAATTTTGGCCCCGGAACGGAATGCTTAGAAACCAGCGTCCCGTCGACCGTCGCGGAGTGCCGATTCCGAATTGTGTTCACATAAGCAATTCCGATGCCCGTGCGGAAAGTTATGCCCAATTCTTTCACTGAAGGGGTGTGAATAAAGCGGAGGGGGTGACTATATCGGCGATGTTCGGGCTGTTGAACCACTCTCTATTTGTTCTTGTATTTTGGTGATAATAAAATTTATGATGTAACTTAATTGAATATTTGTGTTTCATCTGTGTCGCATCAATCTCATAGCAAAATGCTAAGTCTTTCATTGATGCAATATTGGCGCACTAAAATGATAAAATCGATGTTTAATCAATATACTCGATTTCTGTTTAAAGTGCCAAAGTATCAAGCGCCGCAGTGATTTGTTAAGAAATCGATGCCATAACGATTTCATAAGTGTTCGCAACGATTTCTTCTGTAAGCGCAACGATTTGTTAAGAATCGATGCCATAACGATTTCATAAGTGTTCGCAACGATTTCTTCTGTAAGCGCAACGATTTGTTAAGAATCGATGCCATAACGATTTCATAAGTATTCGCAACGATTTCTTTAGAAGCCATATCATTTTGTTAAGAAACGATGCCATAACGATTTCTTCTTTGAGCGTATTGATTTGATAAGAAGTCGTTCTCATAACGATTTGTTAAGAAATCGTTCCCATAACGATTTCATAAGTCATGCTCATAACGATTTCTTCATGAATTCTGATCAAACACAGATTGCTTTTATATTTCAAATATGCTTGGCGCTTAAATGAAAAGTCAAATATCTTCTGACAAAAAACTGCATGCATATTTCAGAATCTTGTCAAAAGATATGACCTACTATTTTCAGTATGTTAGCAGAAGCACAGTACCATGCATCGTTTATCATAAACACTCTTTTATGCTAACACTCTCTTCTATGCTGACAGATCTCGAAGACCACCAGAGTCTGATTAAGACAATGAAGAGAAAGAAAGATCAGTAACGACTAGAAGCTCCAACGGATCTCTTCAACGGATCTATTCTAAAGCTGCTCATATAAAAGATGGAGCATTGCTGAAGAACAAGTACAGCCTTTTCTTGAATATCTTTGAAGGAGTGTACATCTGTGAGAAGCACCTTCACGCCACATACACTCAAGGAAAGAGAGAAAGAGCCTGAGCCAAGAAGAAGCATTCAAAGCATTTCAAGCTCTCAAGCTTCCAAGCTTTCAAGCATTCGAGCCTTCTTTTCTCTCTTCTGTTTTCTCTCCGAGCTCATTGTATATCTGGGGAGAGTTTGGGACTGTGAGCTTTACATGAGTGTTCATCTTGTAAGGTCTCTCAGTCTGATCTTTCTAAGAAAGATCTGTGTCCACTGTAGGACTGTATACAGTTGTTAACCCAGCTAGGGGTTGGTGTCTAGCAGAACCGCACTGGGGTGTTTTCCAGGAGGTTGGCTTCTTGACCTGTAAGAGAAGTGGGCTGCCTTCTTGCCCGGGAAAGAGAAGAAGACCTGGTGGGGGATCCAGGGTGTTGTAAGGTCCATAAGGGGACTGTACCCTTGGTTAGTGAAATCCCAAGAGTTTGCTTGGGGACTGGACGTAGGACTTCCATGTGGGAAGGGCCGAACCAGGATAAATCTCCTGTGTCCTTGTGTGATTGTTTATTTGCTTCCGCACTGCACTCTCTATCACACTGAACTAACCAAGCTTTCAAGTGTTATTTTCTGTGTTTAAGATTCTATTTCAGATTTCAGAAAAACCTATTCACCCCCCCTCTAGGTTTGCTTGCTGCCATACCAAAAGGGCCAACAAGTGGTATCAGAGCGGGTCTCTGATCATTCGAAGATCCAACGATCTTAGAGCAAATCCATGGCAGCTCAAGGATATGCTGAAGGCCAATCAGTCACCAGACCTCCATTCTTTGATGGAGAAGACTATCAATATTGAAGATGAGAATGGAATGCTTCATTCGAGGCACAGATTTCGATCTGTGGCAGGTAATCGAGGTAGGTGATTATGTTATTGTTCCTATTCCAGGCACTACTGCAATTACAACAATAGATAAAAGTAAATTATCTTTAAACTTTAAGGCTAAAAACTATCTATGTTGTGCTCTATCTAAAAGAGAGTTCAGTAGAGTTTCTGCATGCAAATCTGCTAAAGAAATATGGGATAAATTGCAGATAACCTATGAAGGAACAGATAAAGTAAAACAAACTAGGATAGATATTCTTATCTCTCATATGAGCAATTCAAAATGCTTCCAAATGAAAACATTACTACTATGTATAACAGATTTTCAAGTATAGTAGTAGGTTTAAATTCTCTTGGAAAAATTCTTCCTAATGAAGAAACCGTTAGAAAAATACTTAGGTCCTTAACTATTTCATGGACACCTAAGGTAACGGCCATAGAAGAAGCCATGACTTGACCAAATTATCGATCGATAATCTGATAGGTTCTCTCATGGCACATGAAATAAATATGGAGCGATTATCTGAAAGTTCATCTAAAATGAAATGCACTAACGCTCTTAAAGTTGTAGCCGCTCCTTCCATCTCTTCTTCTAGTTCCCAGGATGTGGATTCTGAAGACTGTAATATGGATGAAGTATTGTCCAAGCTTCAGAAAATTTTGAAGAAGAAGAAAAACGGATCAAGAAGGATCCAAAGAAAAGAGAAAAAGGAAAAAGGACCAATCTGCTATGAATGCAGAAAACCTGGACATCTGAGACCAGATTGTCCAAGACTCAAGAAGACTGGTCAACCAGAAAAGCCCAAGAAGCAGCACAAGAAATTCAAAAGAAAAGCAATGGCAGCTGCTTGGGAAAATGATGAGGTCACAAGCTCAGAATCATCAAGCTCAGATTCGGAAAAAGAGCAGGTAAATCTAGCCCTCATGGTAGGACTAGATGAGGTACATCTTAACTCATCTTTTGATTCTTGCACAGATTCAGATCAGAATCTGAAGATTTAGATCATGTTTTTAATGAACTTTATGATAAACACAAGGTGTTGTAAAAGAATTGAAAAATATCAAGAACAACCTTACTTGTTTGGAAAACACTAATTCTGATCTTAAATCAGAAATGGAACAATTAGAAGATCAATTAAAAGAATATAAAGATAAAAATTATCTTTTAAATGAAGATTTGAAAAGCAAGAACAAAGAGAAGTTAGGGTTAGAAGAAAAATTAAAAACTCTAACTGAAGAAAATCTCTATTTAAAAGAATCAGTTAGTAAATTAACTAGAGGGAAAACATCCTTAGCCTATGCTTAAAAGGATCAAAATCTGGAAATGACAACAAGGGCTTGGTTATACACCTCCAGAAAAAGGAAAACAAGTAATAAACTCAGGAAAATATCCTTTACCAAAATTGTAAAGAAACCAAAATGCCTCAGAAAAAGGAACCTGAAACAACCAAGCTTTATCAAAAGAAAAATGTTTCTAAAAATTATGATCCAACCATGCATCACAAAGGCAATAAGAACTGCAAAACAAATTATATCATTCTGCTGCTCTCATTGCAATAAACTAGGACACACTGTGAACACCTGCACACTAAGCACCTAGTTTGGATACCTAAGGCTATTTTTATGCATCTAATCATCAAGGACCCAAAAGATTTGGGTACCTACTTCTGAGTAGCTCATTTGCAGGATAGCCTTGGGGCATCGGACAAAGGATGCTCAAGGCACTGAAGACTGCCAACTCTCATCCATCTCATATCTGAAGAGGGAGTAGTCATTAATTTACTCGTAAATTTTAAATATTACTAATAATATTTTCAAGTTTCATTCAGGGGAGTCTCTCATGCTCAGGGGGAGCACAGACTAAGGGGAGTCTCATACTCAGGGGGAGCCTTCACTAAGGGAAGTTATTCATTGAATATCTATTATTGTTGAACCCCTCAATGGTAAGAAATTTTCTCAAAGGGAGAGAATGCATGGTAAGATCCTTCCTTTGGTTAGTGACAAAAAGGGGGAGAGTTTGTATGAATTTTCTGAAACCTCTTTGCTATATATATTTTTATCAGAAAATTCACATAAATTTTGTCATCACCAAAAAGGGGAGAGATTGTTGAACCACTCTCTATTTGTTCTTGTATTTTGGTGATAATAAAATTTATGATGTAACTTAAATTGAATATTTGTTTCATCTGTGTCGCATCAATCTCATAGCAAAATGCTAAGTCTTTCATTGATGCAATATTTGGCGCACTAAAATGATAAAATCGATGTTTAATCAATATACATCGATTTCTGTTTAAAGTGCCAAAGTATCAAGCGCCGCAGTGATTTGTTAAGAAATCGATGCCATAACGATTTCATAAGTGTTCGCAACGATTTCTTCTGTAAGCGCAACGATTTGTTAAGAAATCGATGCCATAACGATTTCATAAGTGTTCGCAACGATTTCTTCTGTAAGCGCAACGATTTGTTAAGAAATCGATGCCATAACGATTTCATAAGTATTCGCAACGATTTCTTTAGAAGCCATATCGTTTTGTTAAGAAATCGATGCCATAACGATTTCTTCTTTGAGCGTATTGATTTGATAAGAAGTCGTTCTCATAACGATTTGTTAAGAATCGTTCCATAACGATTTCATAAGTCATGCTCATAACGATTTCTTCATGAATTCTGATCAAACACAGATTGCTTTTATATTTCAAATATGCTTGGCGCTTAAATGAAAAGTCAAATATCTTCTGACAAAAAGCTGCATGCATATTTCAGAATCTTGTCAAAAAGATATGACCTACTATTTTCAGTATGTTAGCAGAAGCACAGTACCATGCATCGTTTATCATAAACACTCTTTTATGCTAACACTCTCTTCTATGCTGACAGATCTCGAAGACCACCAGAGTCTGATTAAGACAAATGAAGAGAAAGATCAGTAACGACTAGAAGAGCTCCAACGGATCTCTTCAACGGATCTATTCTAAAGCTGCTCAATATAAAAGATGGAGCATTGCTGAAGAACAAGTACAGCCTTTTCTTGAATATCTTTGAAGGAGTGTACATCTGTGAGAAGCACCTTCACGCCACATACACTCAAGGAAAGAGAGAAAGAGCCTGAGCCAAGAAGAAGCATTCAAAGCATTTCAAGCTCTCAAGCTTCCAAGCTTTCAAGCATTCGAGCCTTCTTTTCTCTCTTTGTTTTCTCTCCGAGCTCATTGTATATCTGGGGAGAGTTTGGGACTGTGAGCTTTACATGAGTGTTCATCTTGTAAGGTCTCTCAGTCTGATCTTTCTAAGAAAGATCTGTGTCCAGCTGTAGGACTGTATACAGTTGTTAACCCAGCTAGGGGTTGGTGTCTAGCAGAACCGCACTGGGGTTTGTTCCAGGAGGTTGGCTTCTTGACCTGTAAGAGAAGTGGGCTGCCTTCTTGCCCGGGAAAGAGAGAAGACCTGGGGGGATCCAGGGTGTTGTAAGGTCCATAAGGGGGACTGTACCCTTGGTTAGTGAAATCCCAAGAGTTTGCTTGGGGACTGGACGTAGGACTTCCATGTGGGAAGGGCCGAACCAGGATAAATCTCCTGTGTCCTTGTGTGATTGTTTATTTGCTTCCGCACTGCACTCTCTATCACACTGAACTAACCAAGCTTTCAAGTGTTATTTTCTGTGTTTAAGATTCTATTTCAGATTTCAGAAAAACCTATTCACCCCCCCTCTAGGTTTGCTTGCTGCCGTACCAAAAGGGCAACACGGGCACCCATATTCACGACCTCGGGAGGAGATCTCACGTAGAGTTGAACAAGACTTCCAATCGCTGTGACTGGGCGGCTCCGTGTGTGGGCTCCGCCAGCGATTCGCGTAATCAAGGGAGTCGTTATGCCAAAAAACCTTGGAATAGGGGAGATCGTCGGCTAGAATCGCAATTTTGGAGTGCGAAACGAAGGGTTTTGGACCCCGAAACGACGTCTTATCGCCTGAGGCAAAAAGGGGGCGTCGAGCGCCTCTGAGTTCCGATTCCGAATTGGGGTCTTATAAGCGATTCCGATAACCGAGCGAAAAGTTATGCCCGTTTGAGCGAAGCGGTGTCCGTATGCGATCAAATCAGCAGCTCGCGACCGCGCTCCTGGAGAGGAATTTGGGCGCCAGACCGGAAATCTCCGAATGCGACCATTTACCGACCGGGTCGAAGTGCTGATTCTGAATTGGGGCCTCGCTGGCGGTTCCGACCCCCGGGCGAATAAATATCATCGTCCGATAGGGGGGTACGGAATTCTGTGAAACCAACGCCCTGTTGACCGTCTCGGAGTGTCGATTCCGAATTGTGGTCACATAAGCGATTCCGATGCCCGTGCGGAACGTTATGTCCAATTCTTTGGCTGAAGGGGTGGGAATAAACCGGAGGGGTGACTATATCGGCGATGTTCGGGCACCCATATCCACGACCTCAAGAGGAGATCTCGCGTCGACTTGAACACGACTTCCGATCGCTGTGACTGGGCGGCTCCGCGTGTGGGCTCCGCCAGCGATTCGCGTAATCAAGGGAGTCGCTACTGCCAAAAAACCTTGGAATAGGGTAGATCATCGGCTAGAATCACAATTTCGGAGTGCGAAACGAAGGTTTTTCGACCCCAAAACGACGTCTTATCGCCTGGGGCAATAAGGGGGCGTCGAGCGCCTCTGAGTGCCGATTCCGAATTGGGATCTTATAAGCGATTCCGATAACCGAGCGAAAAGTTATGCCCGTTTGAGCGAAGCTATATCCGTATGCGATCAAATCGGCAGCCCGCAACCGCGTTCCCGGTGATGAATTTGGGCGCCGGACCGGAAATCTCCGAATGCGACCATTTACCGACCGGGTCGAAGTGCCGATTTTGAATTGGGGCCTAGCGGACGGTTCCGACCCCCGGGCGAATAAATATCCGCATCCGACAGGAGGGTACGGCAGTCAGTGTACAAGTACACATGCTCCCGGGGGGAATTTTGGCCCCGGAGCGGAATTCTTCGAAACCAGCGTCCTGTCGACCGTCTCGGAGTGCCGATTCTGAATTGTGGTCACATAAGTGATTCCGATGCCCGTGCGGAAAGTTATGCCCAATTCTTTCGCTGAAGGGGTGGGAATAAACCGGAGGGGGTGACTATATCCTCGATGTTCAGGCACCCATATCCACGACCTCGGGAGGAGATCTCGCATCTAGTTGAACACGGCTTCCGATCGCTGTGACTGGGCGGCTCCACCTGTGGGCTCCGCCAGTGATTCGTGTAATCTAGGGAGTCGCTACTGCGAAAAAACCTTGGAATAGGGGAGATCGTCGGCTAGAATCGCAATTTTGGAGTGGGAAACGAAGGTTTTTCGACCCCGAAATGACATCTTATCACCTGAGCAATAAGCGGGCATCGAGCGCCTCTGAGTGCCGATTCCGAATTGGGGTCTTATAAGCGATTCCGTTAACCGAGCGAAAAGTTATGCCCGTTTCAGCGAAGCGGTGTCCGTATGCGATCAAATTGGCAGCCCGCGACCGCGCTCCCGGTGAGGATTTGGGCGCCGGACCGGAAATCTCCGAATGCGACCATTTACCGAAGGGGTCGAAGTGCCGATTTTGAATTCGGGCCTAGCGGGAGGTTCCGAACCCCGGGCGAATAAATATCCACGTCCGACAGGAGGGTACGGCAGTCGGTGTACTAGTACACTCGCTCCCGGGGGAATTTTGGCCCCGGAACGGAATTCTTTGAAACCAGCGTCCTGTCGTCTGTCTCGGAGTGCTGATTCCGAATCGTGGTCACATAAGCGATTCCGATGCCCGTGCGGAAAGTTATGCTCAATTCTTTCGCTGAAGGGGTGGGAATAAACCGGAGGGGGTGACTATATCGGCGATGTTCGGGCACCCATATCCACGACCTCGGGAGGAGATCTCGCGTCGACTTGAACACGACTTCCGATCGCTGTGACTGGGCGGCTCCACGTGTGGGCTCCGCCAGCAATTCGCGTAATCGAGGGAGTCGCTACTGCCAAAAAACCTTGGAATAGGGGAGATCATCGGCTAGAATCACAATTTTGGAGTGCGAAACGAAGGTTTTTCGACCCCGAATCGACGTCTTATCACTTACGGCCATAAGGGGATGTCGAGCGCCTCAGAGTGCCGATTCCGAATTGGGGTCTTATAAGCGATTCCGATAACCGAGCGAAAAGTTATGCTCGTTTGAGCGAAGCTGTGTCCGTATGCGATCAAATCGGCAGCCCGCGACCGTGCTCCCGGAGAGGAATTTGGGCGCCGGACCAGAAATCTCCGAATGTGACCATTTACCGACCGGGTCGAAGTGCCGATTCTGAATTGGGGCCTCGCAGGCGGTTCTGACCCCCGGGAGAAAAAATATCCGCGTCCGACAGGAGGGTACGGCAGTCGGTGTACTAGTACACACGCTCCCGGGGGGAATTTTGGCCCCGGAACGGAATTCTGCGAAACCAGCGCGCTGTCGACCGTCTCAGAGTGTCGATTCTGAATTGTTGTCACATAAGCGATTCCGATGCCCGTACGGAAAGTTATGCCCAATTCTTTCGCTGAAGGGGTGGGAATAAACCGAGGGGGAGACTACATCGGCGATGTTCGGGTACCCATATCCACAACCTCGGAGGAGATCTCGCGTCGACTTGAACACGACTTCCGATCGCTGTGACTGGGCGGCTCCGCGTGTGGGCTCCGCCAGCGATTCGCGTAATCGAGGGAGTCGCTACTGCCAAAAAACCTTGGAATAGGGGAGATCATCGGCTAGAATCACAATTTCGGAATGCGAAACGAAGGTTTTTCGACCCCGAAACGACGTCTTATCGCCTGAGGCAGTAAGGGGGCATCGAGCGCCTCTGAGTGCCGATTCCGAATTGGGGTCTTATAAGCGATTCCGATAACCGAGCGAAAAGTGATGCCCGTTTGAGCGAAGCTGTGTCCGTATGCGATCAAATCGGCAGCCCGCGACCGAGCTCCCGGAGAGGAATTTGGGCGCCAGACCGGAAAACTCCGAATGCGACCATTTACCGACCGGGTCGAAGTGCTGATTCTGAATTGGGGCCTCGCGGGTGGTTCCGACCCCCGGGCGAATAAATATCCGCGTCCGACAGGAGGGTACGGCAGTCGGTGTACTAGTACACACGCTCCCGGGGCGATTTTGGCCTCGGAACAGAATTCTACGAAACCAGCGCCCTGTCGACCGTCTCAGAGTGCCGATTCCGAATTGTGGTCACATAAGCGATTCTGATGCCCGTGGGGAATGTTATGCCCAATTCTTTCGCTGAAGGGGTGGGAATAAACGGCGGAGGTGACTATATCGGCGATGTTCGGGCACCCATATCCACAACCTCGGAAGGAGATCTCGCGTCGACTTGAACACGACTTCCGATCGCTGGACTGGGCGGCTCCGCGTGTGGGGCCGCCACAGCGATTCGCGTAATCGAGGGAGTCGCTACTGCCAAAAAACCTTGGAATAGGGGAGATCGTCAGTAGAATCGCAATTTCGGAGTGCGAAAAGAAAGTTTTTCGACCCCGAAACGACGTCTTATCGCCTGAGGCAATAACCTGGCGTCGAGCGCCTCTGAGTTCCGATTCCGAATTGGGGTCTTATAAGCAATTCCGATAACCGAGCGAAAAGGTATGCCCGTTTGAGCGAAGCTGTGTCCGTATGCGATCAAATCGGCAGCCCGCGACCGAGCTCCCGGAGAGGAATTTGGGCGCCAGACCGGAAAACTCCGAATGCGACCATTTAACGACCGGGTCGAAGTGCTGATTCTGAATTGGGGTCTCGCGGGTGGTTCCGACCCCCGGGCGAATAAATATCCGCGTCCGACAGGAGGGTACGGCAGTCGGTGTACTAGTACACACGCTCCCGGGGGGAATTTTGGCCTCGGAACAGAATTCTACGAAACCAGCGCCCTGTCGACCGTCTCAGAGTGCCGATTCCGAATTGTGGTCACATAAGCGATTCTGATGCCCGTGCGGAATGTTATGCCCAATTCTTTCGCTGAAGGGTAGGAATAAACAGGCGGAGGTGACTATATCGGCGATGTTCGTGCACCCATATCCACGACTTCGAGAGGAGATCTCGTGTCGACTTGAACACGACTTCCAATCGCTGTGACTGGGCGGCTCCGCGTGTGGGCTCCGCCAGTGATTCGCGTAATCGAGGGAGTCGCTACTGCCAAAAAACCTTGGAATAGGGGAGATCATCGGCTAGAATCACAATTTCGGAGTGCGAAACGAAGGTTTTTCGACCACGAAACGATGTCTTATCGCCTGAGGCAATAAGGGGGCAACGAGCGCCTCTGAGTTCCGATTCCGAATTGGGGTCTTATAAGCGATTCCGATAAC
Source organism: Colocasia esculenta (assembly GCA_014218235.1). NCBI lineage: Eukaryota > Viridiplantae > Streptophyta > Magnoliopsida > Alismatales > Araceae > Colocasia > Colocasia esculenta. The sequence goes on from JACBKR010000288.1 coordinate 11,605, forward strand.
CGAGCGAAAAGTTATGCCCGTTTGAGCGAAGCTGTGTCCGTATGCGATCAAATCGGCAGCCCGCGACCGCGCTCCCGGAGAGGAACTTGGGCGCCGGACCGGAAATCTCCGAATGCGACCATTTACCGACCGGGTCGAAGTGCCGATTCTGAATTGGGGCCTCGCGGGCGGTTCCGACCCCCGGGCGAATAAATATCCGCGTCCGACAAGAGGGTACGGCAGTCGGTGTACTAGTACACACGCTCCCGGGGGGAATTTTGGCCCCGGATCAGAATTCTACGAAACCAGCGCCCTGTCGACCGTCTCAAAGTGCCGATTCCGAATTGTGGTCAGATAAGTGATTCTGATGCCCGTGCGGAAAGTTATGCCCAATTCTTTCGCTGAAGGGGTGGGAATAAACCGGAGGAGGTGACTATATCGGCGATGTTCGGGCACCCATATCCACGACCTCGGGAAGAGATCTCACGTCGACTTGAACACGACTTCCGATCGCTGTGACTGGGCGGCTCCGCGTGTGGGCTCCGCCAGCGATTCGCGTAATCGAGGGAGTCGCTACTGCCAAAAAACCTTGGAATAGGGGAGATCGTCAGCTAGAATCGCAATTTCGGAGTGCGAAAAGAAAGTTTTTCGACCCCGAAACGACGTCTTATCGCCTGAGGCAATACGCTGGCATCAAGCGCCTCTGAGTTCCGATTCCGAATTGTGGTCTTATAAGTAATTCCGATAACCGAGCGAAAAGGTATGCCCGTTTGAGCGAAGCGGTGTCCGTATGCGATCAAATCGGCAGCCCGCGACCGCGCTCCTGGAGAGGAATTTGGGCGCCGGACCGGAAATCTCCGAATGCGACCATTTACCGACCGGGTTGAAGTGCCGATTCTGAATTGGGGCCTCGCGGGCGGTTCTGACCCCCAGGCGAATAAATATCCGCGTCCGATAGGAGGGTACGGCAGTCGGTGTACTAGTACACACGCTCCCGGGGGTAATTTTGGCCCCGGAACAGAATTCTACGAAACCAGCGCCCTGTCGACCGTCTCAGAGTGCCGATTCCGAATTGTGGTCACATAAGTGATTCCGATGCCCGTGCGGAAAGTTATGCCCAATTCTTTCGCTGAAGGGGTGGGAATAAACCGGAGGAGGTGACTATATCGGCGATGTTCGGGCACCCATATCCACGACCTCGGGAGGAGATCTCGCGTCGAGTTGAACAAGACTTCCGATCACTGTGACTGGACGGCTCCGCGTGTGGGCTCCGCCAGCGATTCACGTAATCGAGGGAGTCGTTACTGCCAAAAAACCTAGGAATAGGGGAGATCAACGGCTAGAATCCCAATTTCGGAGTGCGAAACGAAGGTTTTTCGACCCCAGAATAATGTCTTATCACCTGAGGCAATAAGGGGGTGTCGAGCGCCTCTGAGTTCCGATTCCGAATTGGGGTCTTCTAAGCGATTCTGATAACCAAGCGAAAAGTTATGCCCGTTTGAGCGAAGCGGTGTCCGTATGCGATCAAATCGGCAGCCCGCGACCGTGCTCCCGGAAAGGAATTTGGGCGCCGGAACGGAAATCTCTGAATGCGACCATTTACCGACCGGGTCGAAGTGCCGATTCTGAATTGGGGCCTCGCGCACGGTTCCGACCCCCGGGCGAATAAATATCCGCGTCCGACAGGAGGGTACGACAGTCGGTGTACTAGTACACAGGCTCCGGGGTGGAATTTTGGCCCCGTAACAGAATTCTGCGAAACCAGCGCCCTGTCGACCGTCTCGGAGTGTCGATTCCGAATTATGGTCACATAAATGATTCTGATGCCCGTGCGGAAAGTTATGCCCAATTATTTCGCTGAAGGGGTGGGAATAAACTGGAGGGGGTGACTATATCGGCGTGTGGGCTCCGCCAGTGATTCGCGTAATCGAGGGAGTCGCTACTGCCAAAAAACCTTGGAATAGGAGAGATCATCGGCTAGAATCACAATTTCGGAGTGCGAAACAAAGGTTTTTCGACCCCGAAACGACGTCTTATCGCCTGAGGCAATAATGGGGCGTCGAGCGCCTCTGAGTGCTGATTCCGAATTGGGGTCTTATAAGCGATTCCGATAACCGATGCGAAAAGTTATGCCCGTTTGAGCGAAGCTGTGTCCGTATGCGATCAATCGGCAGCCCGCGACCGTGCTCCCGGAAAGGAATTTGGGCGCCGGAACGGAAATCTCTGAATGCGACCATTACCGACCGGGTCGAAGTGCCGATTCTGAATTGGGGCCTCGCGCACGGTTCCGACCCCCGGGCGAATAAATATCCGCGTCCGACAGGAGGGTACGACAGTCGGGTACTAGTACACAGGCTCGGGGTGGAATTTTGGCCCCGTAACAGAATTCTGCGAACCAGCGCCCTGTCGACCGTCTCGGAGTGTCGATTCCGAATTATGGTCACATAAATGATTCTGATGCCCGTGCGGAAAGTTATGCCCAATTATTTCGCTGAAGGGGTGGGAATAAACTGGAGGGGGTGACTATATCGGCGTGTGGGCTCCGCCAGTGATTCGCGTAATCGAGGGAGTCGCTACTGCCAAAAAACCTTGGAATAGGAGAGATCATCGGCTAGAATCACAATTTCGGAGTGCGAAACAAGGTTTTTCGACCCCGAAACGACGTCTTATCGCCTGAGGCAATAATGGGGCGTCGAGCGCGCTGAGCGCTGAGTGCGATTCCGAATTGGGGTCTTATAAGCGATTCCGATAACCGAGCGAAAAGTTATGCCCGTTGAGCGAAGCTGTGTCCGTATGCGATCAAATCGGCTGCGCGCGACCGCGCTCCCGGAGAGGAATTTGGGCGCCGGACCGGAAATCTCCGAATGCGACCATTTACCGACCGGGTCGAAGTGCCGATTCTGAATTGGGGCCTCGCGGGCGGTTCCGACCCTCGGGAGAATAAATATCCGCGTCCGACAGGAGGGTACGGCAGTCGGTGTACTAGTACACACGCTCCCGGGGGGAATTTTTGCCCCGGAACAGAATTCTACCAAAGCAGCGCCCTGTCGACCATCTCAGAGTGCCAATTCCGAATTGTGGTCACATAAACGATTCTGATGCCCGTGCAGAAAGTTATGCCCAATTCTTTCGCTGAAGGGGTGGGAATAAACCAGAGGAGGTGACTATATCGGCGATGTTCGGGCACCCATATCCACGACCTCCAGAGGAGATCTCGCGTCGAGTTGAACACAACTTCCGATCGCTGTGACTGGGCGGCTCCGTGTGTGGGCTCCGCCAGCGATTCGCGTAATCGAGGGAGTCGCTACTGCCAATAAACCTTGGAATAGGGGAGATCGTCGGCTAGAATCACAATTTCGGAGTGCGAAACGAAGGTTTTTCGACCCCGAAACGACGTCCTATCGCCTGAGGCAATAAGCTGGCGTCGAGCGCCTCTGAGTTCCGATTCCGAATTGGGGTCTTATAAGCGATTCCGATAACCGAGTGAAAAGGTATGCCCGTTTGAGCGAAGCGGTGTCCGTATGCGATCAAATCGGCAGCCCGCGACCGCCCTCCCGGAGAGGAATTTGGGCGCCGGACCGGAAATCTCCGAATGCGACCATTTACCGACCGGGTCGAAGTGCCGATTCTGAATTGGGGCCTCGCGGGCGGTTCCAAACCCCGGGCGAATAAATATCCGCGTCCGATAGGAGGGGACGGCAGTCGGTGTACTAGTACACACGCTCCCGGGAGGAATTATGGCCCCGGAACAGAATTCTACGAAACCAGTGCCCTGTTGACCGTCTCGGAGTGCCAATTCTGAATTGTGGTCACATAAGTGATTCCGATGCCCGTGCGGAATGTTATGCCCAATTATTTCGCTGAAGGGGTGGGAATAAACCGGAGGGAGTGACCATATCCTCGATGATCGGGCACCCATATCCACGACCTCGGGAGGAGATCTCGCATCTAGTTGAACACGACTTCCGATCGCTGTGACTGGGCGGCTCCGCGTGTGGGCTCCGCCAGTGATTCGCGTAATCGAGGGAGTCGCTACTGCCAAAAAACCTTGGAATAGGGGAGATCATCAGCTAGAATAAGAATTTTAGAGTGCGAAACAAAGGTTTTTCGACCCCAAAACGACGTCTTATCGCCTGAGGCAATAAGGGGAGTCGAGCGCCTCTGAGTGCCGATTCGGAATTGGGGTCTTATAAGCGATTCTGATAACCGAGCGAAAAGTTATGCCCGTTTGAGCGAAGCTGCGTCCGTATGCGATCAAATCGGCAGCCCGCGACCGCGCTCCCAGAGAGGAATTTGGGCCCCGGACCGGAAATCTCCGAATGCGACCATTTACCGACCGGGTCGAAGTGCGGATTCTGAATTGGGGCCTCGCGGGCGGTTCAGACCCTCGGGAGAATAAATATCCGCGTCCGACAGGAGGGTACGGCAGTCGGTGTACTAGTACACATGCTCCAGGGGGGAATTTTTGCCCCAGAACAGAATTCTACGAAACCAGCGCCCTGTCGACCATCTCAGAGTGCCAATTCCGAATGGTGGTCACATAAGCGATTCCGATGCCCGTGCAGAAAGTTATGCCCAATTCTTTCGCTGAAGGGGTGGGAATAAACCAGAGGAGGTGACTATATCGGCGATGTTCGGGCACCCATATCCACGACCTCCGGAGGAGATCTCGCGTCGAGTTGAACACGACTTCCAATCTCTGTGACTGGGCGGCTCCGCGTGTGGGCTCCGCCAGCGATACGCGTAATCGAGGGAGTCGCTACTGCCAAAAAACCTTGGAATAGGGGAGATCGTCGGCTAGAATCACAATTTCGGAGTGCGAAACGAAGGTTTTTCGACCCCAAAACGACGTCTTATCGCCTGAGGCAATAAGTGGGCATCGAGCGCCTCTGTGTGCCAATTCTGAATTGGGGGCTTATAAGCGATTCCGATAACCGAGCGAAAAGTTATGCCCGTTTGAGCGAAGCGGTGTCCGTGTGTGATCAAATCGGCAGCCCCCGACCGCGCTCCCGGAGAGAAATTTGCGCGCCGGACCGGAAATCTCCTAATGCGACCATTTACCGACCGGGTCGAAGTGCCGATTTTGAAGTGGGCCCTCGCGGGCGGTTCTGACCCCCGGACGAATAAATATCCGCATCCGACAGGAGGGTACGACAGTCGTTGTACTAGTACACACGCTTCCGGGGGGATTTTTGGCCCCGGAGCGGAATTCCTCGAAACCAGCGTCCTGTCGACCGTCTCGGAGTGCCGATTCCGAATTGTGGTCACATAAGTGATTCCGATGCCCATGCAGAAAGTTATGCCCAATTCTTTCGCTGAAGGGGTGGGAATAAACCGGAGGGGGTGACTATATCCTCGCTGTTCGGGCACCCATATCCACGACCTCGGGAGGAGATCTCGCATCGAGTTGAACATGAATTCCAATCGCTGTGACTCGGCAGCTCCGCGTGTGGGCTCCGTCGGCGATTCGCGTAATCGAGGGAGTCGCTACTGCCAAAAAACATTGGAATAGGGGACATCGTCGGCTAGAATCATAATTTCATAGTGCGAAATGAAGGTTTTTCGACCCCAAAACGACGTCTTATCGCCTGAGGCAATAAGGCGGCGTCGAGCGCCTCTGAGTGCCGATTCCGAATTGGGGTCTTATAAGCGATTCCGATAACCGGGTGAAAAGTTAGGCCCATTTGAGCGAAGCGGTGTCCGTATGCGATCAAATCGGCAGCCCGCGACCGCGCTCCCAGAGAGGAATTTGGGCCCCGGACCGGAAATCTCCGAATGCGACCATTTACCGACCGGGTCGAAGTGCGGATTCTGAATTGGGGTCTCGCGGGCGGTTCAGACCCTCGGGAGAATAAATATCTGCGTCCGACAGGAGGGTACGGCAGTCGTGTACTAGTACACATGCTCCAGGGGGGAATTTTTGCCCCAGAACAGAATTCTACGAAACCAGCGCCTGTCGACCATCTCAGAGTGCCAATTCCGAATGGTGGTCACATAAGCGATTCCGATGCCCGTGCAGAAAGTTATGCCCAATTCTTTCGCTGAAGGGGTGGGAATAAACCGGAGGAGGTGACTATATCGGCGATGTTCGGGCACCCATATCCACGACCTCGGGAGGAGATCCCGCATCGAGTTGAACACGACTTCCGATCGCTGTGACTGGGCGGCTCCACGTGTGGGCTCCGCCATCGATTCGCGTAATCGAGAGAGTCGCTACTGCCAAAAAACCTTGGAATAGGGGAGATCGTCGGCTAGAATCGCAATTTCGGAGTGCGAAACGAAGGTTTTTCGACCCCAAAACGATGTCTTATCGCCTGAGGCAATAAGTGGGCATCGAGCACCTCTATGTGCCGATTCTGAATTGGGGTCTTATAAGCGATTACGATAACCGAGCGAAAAGTTATGCCCGTTTGAGCGAAGCGGTATCCGTGTGTGATCAAATCGGGAGCCCCCGACCGCGGTCCCGGAGAGGAATTTGGGCGCCGGACCGGAAATCTCCGAATGCGACCATTTAACGATCGGGTCGAAGTGCCGATTATGAATTGGGGCCTCGCGCGCGGTTCCGACCCCCGGGCGAATAAATATTTACGTCCGACAGGAGGGTACGGTAGTCGGTGTACTAGTACACACGCTCCCGGGGGGAATTTTGGCCCCGGAACAAAATTCTTCGTAACCAGCGTCCTGTCGACCGTCTCGGAGTGTCGATTCCGAATTGTGGTCACATAAGCGATTCCGATGCCCGTGCGGAAAGTTATGCCCAATTCTTTCGCTGAAGGTGTGGGAATAAACTGGAGGGGGTGACTATATCATCGTTGTTCGGGCACCCATATCCACAACCTCGGTAGGAGATCCGACTGCCGTACCCTCCTGTCAGACGCGGATATTTATTCGCCCGGGGTTCGGAACCGCCTGCGACGCCCCAATTCAGAATCGGCAATTCGACCCGGTCGGTAAATGGTCGCATTCGGAGATTTCCGGTCCGGAGGGTACGGCAGTCGGTGTACAAGTACACACGCTCACGGGGGGAATTTTAGCCCCGGAATGGAATTCTGCGAAACCATCGCCCTGTCGACTGTCTCGGAGTGTCGATTCCGAATTGTGGTCACATAAGCGATTTCGATGCCCGTGGGGAAAGTTATGCCCAATTCTTTCGCTGAAGGGGTGGGAATAAACCGGAGCGGGTGACCATATCGGTGATGTTCGGGCACCCATATCCACGAACTCGGGAGGAGATCTCGCGTCAACTAGAACACGACATCCGATCGCTGTGACTGGGCGGCTCCGCGTGTGGGCTCCGCCAGCGATTCGCGTAATCGAGGGAGTCGCTACTGCCAAAAAACCTTGGAATAGGGGAGATCGTCGGCTAGAATGGCAATTTCGGAGTGCGAAACGAAGGTTTTTCGACCCCGAAACGACGTCTTATCGACTGAGGCAATAAGGGGGCATCGAGCGCCTCTGAGTCCCGATTCCGAATGGGGTCTTATAAACGATTCCGATAACCGAGCGAAAAGTTATGCCCGTTTGAACGAAGTGTTGTCCGTTTGCGATCAAATCGGCAGCCCGCGCCCGCCCACCCGGAGAGGAATTTGGGCGCCGGACCGGAAATCACCGAATGCGACCATTTACCGACCGGGTCGAAGTGCCGATTCTGAATTGGGGGGTCGCGCGCGGTTCCGACCCCCGGGCGAATAAATATCCGCGTCCGACAGGAGGGTACGGCAGTCGGTGTACTAGTACACACGCTCCCGGGGGGAATTTTTGCCCCAGAACGGAATTCTTCGAAACCAGCGCCCTGTCGACCGTCTCGGACTGCCGATACCGAATTGTGGTCACATAAACGATTCCGATGCCCGTGCGGAAAGTTATGCCCAATTCTTTCGCTGAAGGGGTGGGAATAAACCGGAGGGGGTGACTATATCGGCGATGTTCGGGCACCCATATCCACGACCTCGGGAGGAGATCTCGCGTCGACTTGAACACGACTTCCAATCGCTGTGACTGGGCGGCTCCCCGTGTGGGCTCCGCCATCGATTCGCATAATCGAGGGAGTCGCTACTACCAAAAAACCTTGGAATAGGGGAGATCATCGGCTAGAATAGCAATTTCGGAGTGCAAAACGAAGGTTTTTCGACCCCGAAACGACGTCTTATCCCCTGAGGCAATAAGTGGGCGTCGAGCGCCTCTGAGTGCCGATTCCGAATTGGGGTCTTATAAGCGATTCGGATAACCGAGCGAAAAGTTATACCCGTTTAAGCGAAGCGGTGTCCGTATGCGATCAAATCGGCAGCCCGCGACCGCGCTCCCGAAGAGGAATTTGGGCGCCGGACCGGAAATCTCCGAATGCGACCATTTACCGACCGGGTCGAAGTGCCAATTCTGAATTGGGGCCTCGCGGGCGGTTCTGACCCCCGGGCGAATAAATATCCGCGTCCGATAAGAGGGTACGGCAGTCGGTGTACTAGTACACATACTCCCGGGGGGGATTTTGGCCCCAGAAGGGTATTCTTCGAAACCAGCGCCCTGTCGACCGTCTGGAGTGTCGATTCCGAATTGTGGTCACATAAACGATTCCGATGCCCGTGCGGAAAGTTATGCCCAATTTTTCGCTGAAGGGGTGGGAATAAACCGGAGGGGGTGACTATATCGGCGATGTTGGGGCACCCATATCCACGACCTCGGGAGGAGATCTCGCGTCGACTTGAACACGACTTCCGACTACTGTGACTGGGCAGCTCCGCGTGTGGGCTCCGCCAGCGATTCGCGTAATCGAGGGAGTTGCTACTACCAAAAAACCTTGGAATAGCGGAGATCGTCGGCTAGAATTGCAATATCGGAGTGCGAAACGAAGGTTTTTCGACCGCAAAATGTCGTCTTATCGCATGAGGCAATAAGAGGACGTCGAGCGCCTCTGAGTGCTGATTCCAAATTGGGGTCATATAAGCGATTCCGATAACCGAGCGAAAAGTTATGCCCGTTTGAGCGAAGCGGTGTCCGTATGCGATCAAATCGGCAGCCCGCGACCGCGCTCCCGGAGAGGAATTTGGCCGCCGGACTGGAAATCTCCAAATGCGACCATTTACCGACCGGATCGAAGTGCCGATTCTGAATTGGGGCCTCGCGGGTGGTTCCGACCCCCGGGCGAATAAATATCCGCGTCCGACAGGAGGGTACGACAGTCGGTGTACTAGTACACACGCTCCCGGGGGGAATTTTGGCCCCGGAACAGAATTCTACGAAACCAGCACCCTGTCGACCGTCTCGGAGTGCCGATTCCGAATTGTGGTCACATAAATGATTCCGATGCCCGTGCGGAAAGTTATGTCCAATTCTTTCGCTGAAGGGGTGGGAATAAACCGGAGGGGGTGACCATATCAGCGAAGTTCGGGCACCCATATCCACGACCTCAGGAGGAGATCTCGCGTCAACTTGAACATGACTTCCGATCACTGTGACTGGGAGGCTCCGCGTGTGGGCTCCGCCAGCGATTCGCGTAATCGAGGGAGTCGCTACTGCCAAAAAACCTTGGAATAGGGGAGATCATCGGCTAGAATCGCAATTTCGGAGTGCGAAACGAAGGTTTTTCGACCCCAAAACGACGTCTTATCGCATGAGGCAATAAGGGGGCGTCGAGCGCCTCTGAGTGACGATTCCGAATTGGGGTCTTATAAGCGATTCCGATAACCGAGCAAAAAGTTATGCCCGTTTGAGCGAAGCGGTGTCCGTATGCGATCAAATCGGCAGCCCGCGACCGCGCTCCCGGAGAGGAATTTGGGCGCCAGACCGGAAATCTCCGAATGCGACCATTTACCGACCGGGTCGAAGTGCCGATTCTGAATTGGGGCCTCGCGGGCGGTTCCGACCCCCGGGCGAATAAATATCCGCGTCCGACAGGAGGGTACGGCAGTCAGTGTACTAGTACACACGCTCTCGTGGGGAATTTTGGCCCCGGAACAGAATTCTATGAAATCAGCGCCCTGTCGACCGTCTCGGAGTGCCGATTTCGAATTCTGGTCACATAAGCGATTCCGATGCCCGTGCGGAAAGTTATTCCCAATTCTTTCGCTGAAGGGGAGGGAATAAACCGGAGGAGGTGACTATATCGGCGATGTTCGGGCACCCATATCCACGACCTCGGGAGGAGATCTCGCGTCGACTTGAACACGACTTCCGATCGCTGTGGCTGGGCGGCTCCGCGTGTGGGCTCCGCCAGCGATTCGCGTAATCGAGGGAGTCGCTACTGCCAAAAAACATTGGAATAGGGGAGATCATCGGCTAGAATCGCAATTTCGGAGTGCGAAACGAAGGTTTTTCGACCCCGAAACGCCTTCTTATCGCCTGTGGCAATAAGGGGGTGTCGAGCGCCTTTGAGTGCCGATTCCGAATTGGATTCTTATAAGCGATTCCGATAACCGGGCGAAAAGTTATGCCCGTTTGAGCGAAGCGGTGTCCGTATGCGATCAAATCGGCAGCCCGCGACCGCGCTCCTGGAGAGGAATTTGGGCGCCAGACCGTAAATCTCCGAATGCGACCATTTATTGACCGGGTCGAAGTGCCGATTCTGAATTGGGGCCCCGCTGGCGGTTCCGACCCCCGGGCGAATAAATATCCGCGTCCGACAGGAGGGTACGGCAGTCGGTGTACTAATACACATGCTCCCGGGGGGAATTTTGTCCCCAGAACGGAATTCTTCGAAACCAGCGTCCTGTCGACCGTCTCGGAGTGGCGATTCCGAATTGTGGTCACATAAGCGATTCCGAAGCTCATGCGGAAAGTTATGCCCTATTCTTTCGCTGAATGGGTGGGAATAAACCGGAGGGGGTGAGTATATCGGCGATGTTTGGCACCCATCTCCACGACCTCAGGAAGAGATCTCGCGTCGAGTTGAACACGACTTTCGATCGCTGTGAGTGGGTGGCTCCGCATGTGGGCTCCGCCAGCGATTCGCGTAATCGAGGGAGTCGCTACTGCCAAAAAACCTTGGAATAGGGAAGATCATCGGCTAGAATCGCAATTTCGGAGTGCAAAACGAAGGTTTTTCGACTCCGAAATGACGTCCTATCGCCTGAGGCACTAAGGCGGCGTCGAGTGCCTCTAAGTGCCGATTCCGAATTGGGGTCTTATAAGCGATTCCAATAACCGAGCAAAAAGTTATGCCCGTTTGAGCGAAGCAGTGTCCGTATGCGATCAAATCGGCAACCCGCGACCGCACTCCGGAGAGGAATTTGGGCGCCGGACCGGAAATCTCTGAATGCAACCATTTACTGACCGGGTCGAAGTACCGATTCTGAATTGGGGCCTCGCTGGCGGTTCCGACCCCCGGGCGAATAAATATCCGCGTCCGACAGGAGGGCACGGCAGTCGGTGTACTAGTACACACGCTCCGCGGGGAATTTTGGCCCCGAAACGGAATTCTGCGAAACCAGTGCCCTGTCAAACGTCTCGGAGTGTCGATTCCGAATTGTGGTCACATAAGCTATTCCGATGCCCGTGCGGAAAGTTATGCCCAATTCTTTCGCTGAAGGGGTGGGAATAAACCGGAGGGGGTGACTATATCGACGATATTCGGGCACCCATATCCACGACCTCGGGAGGAGATCTCGCGTCGACTTGAACACGACTTCCGATTGCTGTGACAGGGCGGCTCTGCGTGTGGGCTCCGCCAGCGATTCGCGTAATCGAGGGAGTCGCTACTGCCAAAAAACCTTGGAATATGGGAGATCATCGGCTAGAATCACAATTTCGGAGTGCGAAACGACGGTTTTTCGACCACGAAACGACGTCTTATCGCCTGAGGCAATAAGTTGGCGTCGAGCGCCTCTAAGTGCCGATTCCGAATTGGGGTCTTGTAAGCGATTCTGATAACCGAGTGAAAAGTTATGTCCGTTTGAGTGAAGCGGTGTCCGTATGCGATCAAATCGGCATCCCGCGACCGCGCTCCCGGACAGGAATTTGGATGTCGGACCGGAAATCTCCAAATGCGACCATTTACAGACCGGGTCGAAGTGCCGATTCTGAATTGGGGCCTCGCGCGCGGTTCCGACCCCCGAGCGAATAAATATCCGCGTCCAACAGGAGGGTACGGCAGTCGGTGTACTAGTACACACGCTCCCGGGGGAATTTTTGCCCCGAAACAGAATTCTAGGAAACCAGTGCCCTGTCGACCGTCTCGAAGTGCCGATTCCGAATTGTGGTCACATAAGCGATTCCGATGCCCGTGCGGAAAGTTATGCCCAATTCTTTCGCTGAAGGGGTGGGAATAAACCGAAGGGGGTGACTATATCGGCGATGTTCGAGCAGCCATATCCACGACCTCGGGAGGAGGTCTCACGTCGACTTGAACACGACCTTCGATCGCTGTGACTGGGCGGCTCCGCGTGTGAGCTCCGCCAGCGATTCGCGTAATCCAGGGAGTCGCTACTGCTAAAAAACCTTGGAATAGGGGAGATCATCGGCTAGAATCGCAATTTCGGAGTGCGAAACGAAGGTTTTTCGACCCCGAAACGACGTCTTATCGCCTGAGGCAATAAATTGGCGTCGAGCGCCTCTGAGTGCCGATTCCGAATTGGGTTCTTATAAGCGATTCCGATAACCGAGCGAAAAGTTATGCCCGTTTGAGCGAAGCGGTGTCCGTATGCGATCAAATTCGCAGCCCGCGACCGCGCTCCCGGAGAGGAATTTGGGTGCCGAACCGGAAATCTCCTAATGCGACCATTTACCGACCGGGTCCTAGTGCCGATTCTGAATTGGGGCATCGCGCGCGGTTCCGACCCCCGGGCGATTAAATATCCGCGTCCGACAGGAGGGTACGGCAGTCGGTGTACTAGTAGTACACACGCTCCCGGGGAGAATTTTGGCCCCGAAAAAAAATTCTACGAAACCAGCGCCCCGTCGACCGTCTCGGAGTGCCGATTCCGAATTGTGGTCACATAAGAGATTCCGATGCCCGTGCGGAATGTTATGCCCAATTCTTTCACTGAAGTGTTGAGAATAAACTGGAGGGTGTGACTATATCGGCGATGTTCGGGCACCATATCCACAACCTCGGGAGGAGATCTCGCGCCAACTTGAACACGACTTCCGATCGCTGTGACAGGGCGGCTCCGCGTGTGTGCTCCGCCAGCGATTCGCGTAATCCAGGGAGTCGCTACTGCACAAAAACCTTGGAATAGGGGAGATCATCGGCTAGAATCACAATTTCAGAGTGCGAAACGAATGTTTTTCGACCCCAAAACGACGTCTTATCGCCTGAGGCAATAATGGGGCGTCGAGCGCCTCTGAGTGCCGATTCCGAATTGGGGCCTTATAAGCGATTCCGATATCCGAGCGAAAAGTTATGCCCGTTTGAGTGAAGCGGTGTCCGTATGCGATCAAATCGGCAGCCCGCGACCGGGCTCCCGAAGAGGAATTTGGGCGCCGGACTGGAAATCTCCGAATGCGACCATTTACCGACCGGGTCGAAGTGCGGATTCTGAATTGGGGCCTCGCGCGCGGTTCCGACCCCCGAACGGATAAATATCTGCGTCCAACAGGTGGGTACGGAAGTCGATGTACTAGTACACACGCTCCCGGGGGGAATTTTTGCCCCGAAACAGAATTCTAGGAAACCAGTGCCCTGTCGACAGTCTCGAAGTGCCGATTCCGAATTGTGGTCACAAAAGCGATTCCGATGCCCGTGCGGAAAGTTATGCCCAATTCTTTCGCTGGAGGGGTGGGAATAAACCGAAGGGGGTGACTATATCGGCGATGTTCGGGCAGCCATATCCACGACCTCGGGAGGAGGTCTCGCGTCGACTTGAACACGACTTCCGATCGCTGTGACTGGGCGGCTCCGCGTGTGAGCTCCGCCAGCGATTCGCGTAATCCAGGGAGTCGCTACTGCTAAAAAACCTTGGAATAGGGGAGATCATCGGCTAGAATCGCAATTTCATAGTGCGAAACGAATGTTTTTCGACCCCAAAATGACGTCTTATCGTCTGAGGCAATAAGGGGGCGTCGAGCGCCTCTGAGTGCCGATTTCGAATTGGGGTCTTATAAGCTATTACGATAACCGAGCAAAAAGTTATGCCCGTTTGAGCGAAGCGGTGTCCGTATGCGATCAAATCGGCAACCCGCGACCGGGCTCCCGGAGAGGAATTTGGGTGCCGGACTGGAAATCTTCGAATGCGACCATTCACCGACCGGGTCGAAGTGCCGATTCTGAATTGGGGCCTCGCGGGCGGTTCCGACCTCCGGGCGAATAAATATCCGCGTCTGACAGGAGGGTACGGCAGTCGGTGTACTAGTACACACGATCCCGGGGGGAATTTTTGCCCCGGAACAGAATTCTGCGAAACCAGCGCCCTATCGACCGTCTCGGAGTGCCGATTCCAAATTGTGGTCACATAAGCGATTCCGATGCCCTTGCGGAAAGTTATGCCCAATTCTTTCGCTGAAGGGGTGGGAATAAACCGGAGGGGTGACTATATCGGCGATGTTCGGGCACCCATATCCACGACCTCGAGAGAAGGTCTCGCGTCGACATGAACACGGGTTCCGATCGATGTGGCTGGGCGGCTCCGCGTGTGAGCTCCGCCAGCGATTCGCGTAATCGAGGGAGTCGCTACTGCCAAAAAACCTTAGAATAGGGGAGATCATCGGCTAGAATCGTAATTTCGGAGTGCGAGACGAAGGTTTTTCGACCCCGAAACGACGTCTTATCATTGAGACAATAAGGCAGCGTCGAGCGCCTCTGAGTGCTGATTCCGAATTGGGGTCTTATAAGTGATTCTGATAACTGAGCGAAAAGTTATGCCCGTTTGAGCGAAGCGGTGTCCATATGCGATCAAATCGGTAGCCCGCGACCACGCTCCCTGAGAGGAATTTGGGCGCCGGACTGGAAATCTCCGAATGCGACCATTTACCGACTGGGTCGAATTGCCGATTCTGAATTGGGGCCTCGAGCGCGGTTCCGACCCCCGAGCGAATAAATATCCGCGTCCAACAGGACGGTACGGAAGTCGATGTACTAGTACACACGCACTCGGGGGGAATTTTGGCCTCGAAACAGAATTCTACGGAACCAGTGCCCTGTCGAATGTCTCGGAGTGCCGATTCTGAATTGTGGTCACATAAGCGATTCCGATGCCCGTGCGGAAAGTTATGCCCAATTCTGTCGCTGAAGGGGTGGGAATAAACCGAAGGGGGTGACTATATCGGCGATGTTCGGGCAGTCATATCCACGACCTCGGGAGGAGGTCTAGCGTTGACTTGAACACGACTTCCGATCGCTGTGACTGGGCGGCTCCGCGTGTGAGCTCCGCCAGCGATTCGCGTAATCCAGGGAGTCGCTACTGCCAAAAAACCTTGGAATAGGAGAGATCATCGGCTAGAATCGCAATTTCGGAGTGCGAAACGAAGGTTTTTCGACCCCGAAACGACTTCTTATCGCCAGAGGCAATAAGGGGGCGTCAAGCGCCTCTGAGTGCCAATTCCGAATTGGGGTCTTATAAGCGATTCCGATAACCGAGCGAAAAGTTATGCTCGTTTGAGTGAAGCGGTGTCCGTATGCGATCAAATCGGCAGCCCGCGACCGCACTCCCGGAGAGGAATTTGGGCGCCGAACCAGAAATCTCTGAATGCGACCATTTACAGACCGAGTCGAAGTGCCAATTCTGAATTGGGGCCTCGCGGGCGGTTCCGACCCCCGGGCGAATAAATATCCGCGTCCGACAGGAGGGTACGGAAGTCGGTATACTAGTTCACACGCTCCCGAGGGGAATTTTGCCCCCGAATCAGAATTCTACGAAACCAGTGCCCTGTCGACCGTCTCGGAGTGCCGATTCCGAATTGTGGCACATAAGCGATTCCGATGCCCGTGCGGAAAGTTATGCCCAATTCTTTCGTTGAAGGGGTGGGAATAAACCGAAGGGGGTGACTATATCGGCGATGTTCGGGCAGCCATATCCACGACCTCGGGAGGAGGTCTCACGTCGACTTGAACACGACTTCCGATCGCTGTGACTGGGAGGCTCCTTGTGTGAGCTCCGCCAGCGATTCGAGTAATCCAGGGAGTCGCTACTGCCAAAAAACCTTGGAATAGGGGAGATCATTGGCTAGAATCGCAATTTCGGAGTGCAAAACGAAGGTTTTTCGACCCCGAAATGACGTCTTATCGCCTAAGGCAATAACGGGGCGTCGAGCGCCTCTGAGTGCCGAATCAGAATTGGGGTCTTATAAGCGATTCCAATAACCGAGCGAAAAGTTATGCCCGTTTGAGCGAAGCGGTGTCCGTATGCGATCAAATCGGCAGCCCGCGACCGGGCTCCCGGAGAGGAATTTGGGCGCCGGACCCGAAATCTCCGAATGCGACCATTTACCTACCGGGTCGAAGTGCCGATTCTGAATTGGGGTCTCGCGAGCGGTTCCGACCCCCGGGCGAATAAATATCCGCGTCTGACAGGAGGGTACGACAGTCGGTGTACTAGTACACACGCTCCCGGGGGGAATTTTGGCCCCGGAACGGAATTCTGCGAAACCAGAGCGCCCTGTCGACCGTCTCGGAGTGCCGATACCGAATTGTGGTCACATAAGCGATTCCGATGCCCTTGCGGAAAGTTATGCCCAATTCTTTCGCTGAAGGGGTGGGAATAAATCGGAGGGGGTGACTATATCGGCGATGTTCGGGCACCCATATCCACGACCTCGGGAGGAGATCTCGCGTCGACTTGAACACGACATCTGATCACTGTGACTGGGCGGTCCGCGTGTGGGCTCCGCCAGCGATTCGCGTAATCGAGGGAGTCGCTACTGCCAAAAAACCTTGGAATAGGGGAGATCATCGGCTAGAATCGCAATTTCGGAGTGTGAAACGAAGGTTTTTTGACCCCGAAACGACATCTTATCGCCTGAGGTGATAAGGGGACGTCGAGCGCCTTTGAGAGCCGATTCCGAATTGGGGTCTTATAAGCGATTCCGATAACCGAGCGAAAAGTTATGCCCGTTTGAGCGAAGCGTTGTCCGTATGCGATCAAATCGGCAGCCCGCGACCCGCTCCCAGAGAGGAATTTGGGCGCCGGACCCGAAATCTCCGAATGCGACCATTTACCGACCAGGTCGAAGTGCCGATTCTGAATTGGGGTCTCCCGGGCGGTTCCGACCCCCAGGCGAATAAATATCCGCGTCCGACAGGAGGGTACGGCAGTCGGTGTACTAGTACACACGCTCCCGGGGGGAATTTTGGCCCGGAATGGAATTCTGCGAAACCAGGCCCTGTCGACCGTCTCGGAGTGCCGATTCCGAATTGTGGTCACATAAGCGATTCCGATGCCCATGCGGAAAGTTATGCCGAATTCTTTCGCTGAAGGGGTGGGAATAAACCGAAGGGGGTGACTATATCGGCGATGTTCGGGCACCCATATCCAGGACCTCGGGAGGAGATCTCGTGTCGACTTGAACACGACTTCCGATCGCTGTGACTGGGCGGCTCCGCGTGTGAGCTCGGCCAACGATTCGCGTAATCCAGCGAGTCGCTACTGCCAAAAAACCTTGGAATAGGGGAGATCATCGGCTAGAATCGCAATTTCGGAGTGCGAAACGAAGGTTTTTCGACCCCGAAACGACGTCTTATCGCTGAGGCAATAAGGGTGCGTCGAGCGCTTCTGAGTGCAGATTCCGAAGTAGGGTCTTATAAGCGATTCCGATAACCGAGCGAAAAGTTATGCCTGTTTGAGCGAAGCGGTGTCCGTATCCGATCAAATCAGCAGCCCGCGACCGCGCTCCCAGAGAGGAATTTGGGTGCCGGACCGAAAATCTCCGAATGCGACCATTTACCGACCGGGTCGAAGTGCCGATTCTGAATTGGGGCCTCGCGGGCGGTTCCGACCCCCGGGCGAATAAATATCCGCGTCCGATAGGAGGGTACGGCAGTCGGTGTACTAGTACACACTCTCCCGGGGGGAATATTGACCCCGACACGGAATTCTGCGAAACCAGCGCTCTGTCGACCGTCTCGGAGTGCCAATTCCGAATTGTGGTCACATAAGCGATTCCGATGCCCGTGCGGAATGTTATGTCCAATTCTTTCGCTGAAGGGGTGGGAATAAACTGGAGGGGGGTGACCATATCGGCGATGTTCGGGCACCCATATCCACGACCTCGGGAGGAGATCTCGCGACGAGTTGAACACGACATCCGATCGCTGTGACTGGGTGTCTCCACGTGTGGGCTCCACCAGCAATTCGCGTAATCGAGGGAGTCGCTACTGCCAAAAAACCTTGGAATAGGGGAGATCATCCGCTAGAATCGCAATTTCGGAGTGCGAAACGAAGTTTTTTCGACCCCGAAACGACGTCTTATCACCTGAGGCAATAAGGGGGCGTCGAGCGCCTCTGAGTGCCCATTCTGAATTGGGGTCCTATAAGCGATTCTGATAACCGAGCGAAAAGTTTCGCCCGTTTGAGCGAACGGTGTCTGTACGCGATCAAATCAGCAGCCGCGACCGCGCTCCCAGAGAGGAATTTGGGCGCCGGACCGAAAATCTCCGAATGCGACCATTTACCGACGGGTCGAAGTGCCGATTCTGAATTGGGGCCTCGCGGGCGGTTCCGACCCCCGGGCGAATAAATATCCGCGTCCGATAGGAGGGTACGGCAGTCGGTGTACTAGTACACACGCTCCCGGGGGGAATTTTGGCCCCGGAACGGAATTCTGCGAAACCAGCGCTCTGTCGACCGTCTCGGAGTGCCGATTCCGAATTGTGGTCACATAAGCGATTCCGATGCCCGTGCGGAATGTTATGCCCAATTCTTTCGCTGAAGGGGTGGGAATAAACTGGAGGGGGGTGACCATATCGGCGATGTTCGGGCACCCATATCCACGACCTCGGGAGGAGATCTCGCGACGAGTTGAACACGACATCCGATCGCTGTGACTGGGTGTCTCCACGTGTGGGCTCCACCAGCAATTCGCGTAATCGAGGGAGTCGCTACTGCCAAAAAACCTTGGAATAGGGGAGATCATCCGCTAGAATCGCAATTTCGGAGTGCGAAACGAAGTTTTTTCGACCCCGAAACGACGTCTTATCACCTGAGGCAATAAGGGGGCGTCGAGCGCCTCTGAGTGCCCATTCTGAATTGGGGTCCTATAAGCGATTCTGATAACCGAGCGAAAAGTTTCGCCCGTTTGAGCGAACCGGTGTCTGTACGCGATCAAATCAGCAGCCCGCGACCGCGCTCCCGGAGAGGAATTTGGGTACCGGACCGGAAATATCCGAATGCGACCATTTACCGACCGGGTCGAAGTGCCGATTCTGAATTGGGGCCTCGCTAGCGGTTCCGACCCCCGGGCGAATAAATATCTGCGTCCGACAGGAGGGTACGGCAGTCGGTGTACTAGTACACACTCTCCCGGGGGAAATTTTGGCCCCGGAACGGAATTCTTCAAAACCCGCGTCCTGTCGACTGTCTCGGAGTGCCGATTCCGAATTGTGGTCACATAAGCGATTCCGATGCCCGATATGAGAGTTATGCCCAATTCTTTCGCTGAAGGGGTGGGAATAAACCGGTGGGGGTGACTATATCGGCGATGTTCGGGCACCCATATCCACGTCCTCGGGAGGAGATCTCGCGTCGAGTTGAACATGACTTCTGATCGCTGTGACTGGGCGGCTCCGCGTGTGGTCTCCGCCAGCGATTCGCGTAATCGAGGGAGTCGCTACTGCCAAAAAACCTGGAATAGGGGAGATCATCGGCTAGAATCGCAATTTCGGAGTGCGAACGAAGGTTTTTCGACCCCGAAACGACGTCTTATCGCTGAGGCAATAAGGGTGCGTCGAGCGCTTCTGAGTGCAGATTCCGAAGTAGGGTCTTATAAGCGATTCCGATAACCGAGCGAAAAGTTATGCCGGTTTGAGCGAAGCGGTGTCCGTATCCGATCAAATCAGCAGCCCGCGACCGCGCTCCCAGAGAGGAATTTGGGTGCCGGACCGAAAATCTCCGAATGCGACCATTTACCGACCGGTCGAAGTGCCGATTCTGAATTGGGGCCTCGCGGGCGGTTCCGACCCCCGGCGAATAAATATCCGCGTCCGATAGGAGGGTACGGCAGTCGGTGTACTAGTACACACTCTCCCGGGGGGAATATTGACCCCGACACGGAATTCTGCGAAACCAGCGCTCTGTCGACCGTCTCGGAGTGCCATTCCGAATTGTGGTCACATAAGCGATTCCGATGCCCGTGCGGAATGTTATGTCCAATTCTTTCGCTGAAGGGGTGGGAATAAACTGGAGGGGGGTGACCATATCGGCGATGTTCGGGCACCCATATCCACGACCTCGGGAGGAGATCTCGCGACGAGTTGAACACGACATCCGATCGCTGTGACTGGGTGTCTCCACGTGTGGGCTCCACCAGCAATTCGCGTAATCGAGGGAGTCGCTACTGCCAAAAAACCTGGAATAGGGGAGATCATCGCTAGAATCGCAATTTCGGAGTGCGAAACGAAGTTTTTTCGACCCCGAAACGACGTCTTATCACCTGAGGCAATAAGGGGGCGTCGAGCGCCTCTGAGTGCCCATTCTGAATTGGGGTCCTATAAGCGATTCCGATAACCGAGCGAAAAGTTTCGCCCGTTTGAGCGAACCGGTGTCTGTACGCGATCAAATCAGCAGCCCGCGACCGCGCTCCCAGAGAGGAATTTGGGTACCGGACCGGAAATATCCGAATGCGACCATTTACCGACCGGGTCGAAGTGCCGATTCTGAATTGGGGCCTCGCTAGCGGTTCCGACCCCCGGGCGAATAAATATCTGCGTCCGACAGGAGGGTACGGCAGTCGGTGTACTAGTACACACTCTCCCGGGGGAATTTTGGCCCCGAACGGAATTCTTCAAAACCCGCGTCCTGTCGACTGTCTCGGAGTGCCGATTCCGAATTGTGGTCACATAAGCGATTCCGATGCCCGATATGAGAGTTATGCCCAATTCTTTCGCTGAAGGGGTGGGAATAAACCGGTGGGGGTGACTATATCGGCGATGTTCGGGCACCCATATCCACGTCCTCGGGAGGAGATCTCGCGTCGAGTTGAACATGACTTCTGATCGCTGTGACTGGGTGTCTCCACGTGTGGGCTCCACCAGCAATTCGCGTAATCGAGGGAGTCGCTACTGCCAAAAAACCTTGGAATAGGGGAGATCGTCGGCTAGAATCGCAATTTCAGAGTGTGAAACGAAGGTTTTTCGACCCCGAAACGACGTCTTATCGCCTGAGGCAATATGGGGGCGTCGAGTGCCTCTGAGTGCCGATTCTGAATTTGGGTCTTATAAGCGATTCCGAAAACCGAGCGAAAAGTTATGCCCGTTGGAGCGAAGCGGTGTCCGTATGCGATCAAATCGGCAGCCCGCAACCGCGCTCCCGGAGAGGAATTTGGGCGCCGGACCGGAAATCTCCGAATGCGACCATTTACCGACCGGGTCGAAGTGCCGATTCTGAATGGGGCCTCGCGGGCGGTTCCGACCCCCGGGCGAATAAATATCCGCATCCGACAGGAGGATACGGCAGTCGGTTTACTAGTACACACGCTTCCGGGGGGAATTTTGGCCCCGGAACGGAATTCTGCGAAACCAGCGCCCTGTCGACCGTCTCGGAATGCCGATTCCGAATTGTGGTCACATAAGAGATTCAGATGCCCGTGCGGAAAGTTATGCCCAATTCCCTCGCTGAAAGGGTGGGAATAAACCGGAGGGGGTGACTATATCGGCGATGTTCGGGCACCCATATCCACGACCTCGGGAGGAGATCTCTCGTCAAGTTGAACACGACTTTCGATCGCTGTGACTGGGCGGCTCCGCGTGTGGGCTCCGCCAGTGATTAGCATAATCGAGGGAGTCGCTACTGCCAAAAAACCTTGGAATAGGGGAGATCGTCGGCTAGAATAGCAATTCCATAGTGCGAAACGAAGGTTTTTCAACCCCGAAATGACGTCTTATCGCCTGAGGCAATAAGGGGGCGTCGAGCGCCTCTGAGTGCCGATTATGAATTGGCGTCTTATAAGCGATTCCGATAACCGAGCGAAAAGTTATGCCCGTTTGAACGAAGCAGTGTCCGTATGCGATCAAATCAGCAGCCCGCGACCGCGCTCCCGGAGAGGAAATTGGGCGCCGGACCGGAAATCTCCGAATGCGACCATTTACCGACCGGGTCGAAGTGCCGATTCTGAATTGGGGCCTCGCGGGCGGTTCTGACCGCCGGGCGAATAAATATCCGCGTCCGGCAGGAGGGTACGGCAGTCGGTGTACTAGTACACACGCTCCCGTGGGGAATATTGGCCCCGGAACGGAATTCTGCGAAACAAGCGCCCTGTCGACCGTCTCGGAGTGCCGATTCCGAATTGTGGTCACATAAGCGATTCCGATGCCCGTGCGGAAAGTTATGCCCAATTCTTTCGTTGAAGGGGTGGGAATAAACCGGAGGGGGTGACTATATCGACGATGTACGGGCACCCATATCCACGACCTCGGGAGGAGATCTCGCATCGAGTTGAACACGACATCCGATCGCTGTGATTGGACGTCTCCGCGTGTGGGCTCCGCCAGCGATTCGCATAATCGAGGGAGTCGCTACTGCCAAAAAACCTTGGAATAGGGGAGATCATCCGCTAGAATCGTAATTTTGGAGTGCGAAACGAATGTCTTTCGACCCCGAAACGACGTCTTATCACCTGAGGCGATAAGGGGGCGTCAAGCGCCTCTGAGTGCCGATTCCGAATTGGGGTCTTATAAGCAATTCCGATAACCGAGCGAAACGTTATGCCCGTTTGAGCGAAGCGGTGTCCGTATGCGATCAAATCGGCAGCCCGCGACCGCGCTCCAGGAGAGGAATTTGGGCGCCGGACCGGAAATCTCCGAATGAGACCATTTACCGACCGGGTCGAAGTGCTGATTCTGAATTGGGGCCTCGCGGGCGGTTCTGACCGCCGGCGAATAAATATCCGCGTCCGACAGGAGGGTACGGCAGTCGGTGTACTAGTACACACGCTCCCGGGGGGAATTTTGGCCCCGGAACGGAATTCTGCAAAACCAGCGCCCTGTCGACCGTATCAGAGTGCCGATTCCGAAATGTGGTCACATAAGCGATTCCGATGCCCGTGCGGAAAGGTATGCCCAATTCTTTCGCTGAAGGGGTGGGAATAACCGGAGGGGGTGACTATATCGACGATGTACGGGCACCCATATACACGACCTCGGGAGGAGATCTCGCATCGAGTTGAACACGACATCCGATCGCTGTGATTGGACGTCTTCACGTGTGGGCTCCGCCAGCGATTCGCGTAATCGAGGGAGTCGCTACTGCCAAAAAACCTTGGAATAGGGGAGATCATCCGCTATAATCGTAATTTTGGAGTGCGAAACGAAGGTCTTTCGACCCCGAAACGACGTCTTATCACCTGAGGCAATAAGGGGGCGTCAAGCGCCTCTGAGTGCCGATTCCGAATTGGGGTCTTATAAGCAATTCCGATAACCGAGCGAAAAGTTATGCCCGTTTGAGCGAAGCGGTGTCCGTATGCGATCAAATCGGCAGCCCGCGACCGCGCTCCAGGAGAGGAATTTGGGCGCCGGACTGGAAATCTCCGAATGAGACCATTTACCGACCAGGTCGAAGTGCCGATTCTGAATTGGTGCCTCGCGGGCGGTTCCGACCACCGGGCGAATAAATATCCGGGTCCAACAGGAGGGTACGGCAGTCGGTGTACTAGTACACACTCTCCCGGGGGGAATTTTGGCCCCGGAACAAAATTCTGCAAAACCAGCGCCCTGTCGACCGTATCAGAGTGCCGATTCCGAAATGTGGTCACATAAGCGATTCCGATGCCCGTGCGGAAAGTTATGTCCAATTCTTTCGCTGAAGGGGTGGGAATAAACCGGACGGGGTGACTATATCGGCGATGTTCGGGCACCCATATCCACGACCTCGGGAGGAGATCTCGCGTCGAGTCGAACACGACTTCCGATCGCTGTGACTGGGCGTCTCCGCGTGTGG
The DNA here is from genome assembly GCA_014218235.1 of Colocasia esculenta. NCBI lineage: Eukaryota > Viridiplantae > Streptophyta > Magnoliopsida > Alismatales > Araceae > Colocasia > Colocasia esculenta. The sequence continues at coordinate 35,595 of JACBKR010000288.1, forward strand.
GATCCGCCAGTGATTCGCGTAATCGAGGGAGTCGCTACTGCCAAAAAACTTGGAATAGGGGAGAACATCGGCTAGAATCGCAATTTCGGAGTGCGAAACGAAGTTTTTCGACCTCGAAACGATGTCTTATCGCCTGAGGCAATTTGGGGGCGTCGAGCGCCTCTGAGTGCCGATTCCGAATTGGGGTCTTATAAGTGATTCCGATAACTGAGCGAAAAGTTATGCCGTTTCAGCGAAGCGGTGTCCGTATACGATCAAATCGGCAGCCCCCGACCGCGCTCCCGGAGAGGAATTTGGGAGCCGGACCGGAAATCTCCGAATTCGACCATTTACCAACCGGGTCGAAGTGTCGATTCTGAATTGGTGCCTCGCGGGCGGTTTTGACCCCCGGGCGAATAAATATCCCCGTCCGACAGGAGGGTACGGCAGTCGGTGTACTAGTACACACGCTCCCGGGGGGAATTTTTTCGCGGAACAGAATTCTACGAAACCAGCGCCCTGTCGACCGTCTCGGAGTGCCGATTCCGAATTGTGGCTACATAAGCGATTACGATGCCCGTGCGGAAAGTTATGCCCAATTCTTTCGCTGAAGGGGTGGGAATAAACCGGAGGGGGTGACTATATCGGCGATGTTCGGGCACCCATATCAACGACCTCGGAGGGAGATCTCGCGTCGAGTTGAACACGACTTCCGATCGCTGTGACTGGGCGGCTCCGCGTGTGGGCTCCGCCAGTGATTCGCGTAATCGAGGGAGTCGCTACTGCAAAAAAACCTTGGAATAGGAGAGATCGTCGGCTAGAATAGCAATTTTGGAGTGCGAAACGAAGGTTTTTCCACCCCAAAACGACGTCTTATCGCCTGAGACAATAAAGAGGCGTCGAGCGCCTCTGAGTGCCGATTCCAAATTGGGGTCTTATAAGCGATTCCGATAACCGAGCGAAAAGTTTTGCCCGTTTGAGCGAAGCGGTGTCCGTATGCGATCAAATCGACAGCCCACGACCGCACTCCCGGAGAGGAATTTGGGCGCCGGACCGAAAATCTCTGAATGCGACCATTTACCGACCGGGTCGAACTGCCGATTCTGAATTGGTGCCTCGCGGGCAGTTCCGACCCCCGGGCGAATAAATATCCGCGTCCGACAGGAGGGTACGGCAGTCGGTGTACTAGTACACTCGCTCCGGGGGGAATTTTGGCCCCGGAACAGAATTCTGCGAAACCAGCGCCCTATCGACCGTCTCGGAGTGTCGATTCCGAATTGTGGTCACATAAGCGATTCCGATGCCCGTGCGGAAAGTTATGCTCAATTCTTTCGCTGAAGGGGTGGGAATAAACCGGAGGGGGTGACTATATCGGCGATGTTCGGGCACCCATATCCACAACCTCGGGATGAGATCTCGCGTCGAGTTGAACACGACTTCCGATCGCTGTGACTGGGCGGCTCCGCGTGTGGGCTCTACCAGCGACTCGCGTAATCGAGGGAGTCGCTACTGCCAAAAAACCTTGGAATAAGGGAGATCGTCGGATAGAATCGCAATTTCAGAGTGCGAAACGAAGGTTTTTCGACCCCAAAATGATGTCTTATCGCCTGAGGCGATAAGGGGGCATCGAGCGCCTCTGAGTGGCGATTCCAAATTGGGGTCTTATAAGCGATTCCGATAACCGAGCGAAAAGTTATGCACGTTTGAGCGAAGCGGTGTCCGTATGCGATCAAATCGGCAGCCCGCCACCGCGTTCCCGGAGAGGAATTTGGACGCCGGACCGGAATTCTCTGAATGCGACCATTTACCGACTGGGTCCAAGTGCCGATTCTGAATTGGGGCCTCGCGGGCGGTTCCGACCCCCGGGCGAATAAATATCCGCGTCCGACAAGAGGGTACGGCTGTCGGTGTACTAGTACACAAGCTCCCGGGGGGAATTTTGGCCCCGGAACGGAATTCTGCGAAACCAGGGCCCTATCGACCGTCTCGGAGTGCCGATTCCGAATTGTGGTCACATAAGCGATTCCGATGCCCTTGCGGAAAGTTATGCCCAATTCTTTCGCTGAAGGGGTGGGAATAAACCGGAGGGGCTGACTATATCGGCGATGTTCGGGCACCCATATCCACGACCACGGGAGGAGATCTCGCGTCGACTTGAACACGACTTCCGATCGCTTTGACTGGGCGGTCCGCGTGTGGGCTCCGCCCGTGATTCGCGTAATCGAGGGAGTCGCTACTGCCAAAAAACCTTGGATTAGAGGAGATCAACGGCTAGAATCGCAATTTCGGAGTGCGAAACAACGGTTTTTCGACCCCGAAATGACGTCTTATCGCCTGAGGTAATAAAAGGACGTCGAGCGCCTCTGAGTGCCGATTCCGAATTGGGGTCTTATAAGCGATTCTGATAACCGAGCGAAAAGTTATTCCCATTTGAGCGAAGCGGTGTCCGTATGCGATCAAATCGGCAGCCCGCGACCGCGCTCCCGGAGAGGAATTTGGGCGCCGGACCGGAAATCTCCGAATGCGACCATTTACCGACCGGGTCGAAGTGCTGATTCTGAATTGGTGCCTCGCTGGCGGTTCCGACCCCCGGGTGAATAAATATCCGCGTCCGACAGGAGGGTACGGCAGTCGGTGTACTACAGGTAGTTATGGGTGTCCTCAAGCCAATCATAACTTGTACAATCTTGTTCTTTGATAATAATAATAATAAGGCTTTTATATTCATTATGTGTAATTCGTTTACCGTTTCATTATGAAGTCCATGAATATACGCAATGGATATTAATTATGATGAGATCATAACAATGAGATTAATATCCTTTAAACGTATATTCTTAATTGTTCCTAGTCGGAGGATATTCGAGAAGGACATCGGATATCCGGTTAGACTAGTACAGGTTGCACCTGCTCATATGATGAGGGTGACTGATCTCATAGTCACTTGTGTGGAGACACTAAGGTGAATTTGTAGGTGCTCATTGGGGAATGAGTTCACTGAACTGATCTGTTATGAATCGCTGGATGGTAATGTTACCTAACTGTCAACCAGCTAGATTCATTGTCACAGTGGCATGATTGGTCCTTAGACCTGAGACACCAAGGACACCTTGTTGGTGGACTTCTAGGTTTTGACCTTGACTTATAGATCTCTAACCATGAGGTCTTAATCAGTTAAGTGTTCGGATCTAGCGGAATACCTTCGAAGGTGATTGTGTGGTCAACATGGGATTGCTCTCTCTCGGTAATAAGAGAGTGAATGCTCTAAAGTAAGATGCCTGATAGTCCCTGGCTAGGGCATGACTACTTATCAGAAAAGGAGTTTTCTGATATTGTTATGCGGCATCTAAACCAGGTGAGTGCACATATTAGGGTTTGACAGTTGACCATACCCTAAGTGCACTCGGGAGCATTGTGCGAGCGAAGGATTATAGTCACGTGGTAACTGATGATGGAAAAAGGTTACATGATTGGGTTGCTGAACCCCAATGCTTTCCAGGATCAAGTGGTGTTGCTTGGCACCCAACTTGATTGGAAGCCCGATCAATTATCGTGAGACGATAATTGATTGTGTAATTAATTAATATGAGATATTAATTAATTGCAATAAGTCAATAAAGAGTTATTGGGCTTAATGGGCAGAAAACTGGACTAACACTTGGGCCTAGAGGGTCACACGCAATAGAGTTTCGAGCAGACTGGGCAGGATGGTTGTTATAGACAATAACTGGGTTTTTGTGAAAAACCGCAGTGTCTATAAGTATTAGCAGAGAGTCAAACCCTGGGCCAAGCTCCAGGCTCTCTCCCTGGCCGCCCCACTCCTCTGTCTCTCTAGGGCACCCCACCTCTTCTCTCTTCTCTCTCTGGCACATGGTGGAGTTGAGATCCGGGAGACGCGTGGAGACCGAGGAGATCCTGTCTGCGTCCGGAGCTCGCGTGGATACATCTAGAGGCCGGACACTTGAACGGCTTGAAGCACCAGCGCCTCCAGCGCCACTTCCTCCCCGGATTCGGGAGTTTCGCAACCCTGCAAAGGTAAAGATCGGATCTTCCTGTGCGCGGGTTCACAGTTTTTGTTCGATCCGACCACCGGCAACGATATCTATCTGTGGAAATCGTGTTTCCGTTGCGCCCCGATCGATTCCTTACAGTGGTATCAGAGACAGGTTGCTGGCCCGGTCGGTATCGGCGTCGTATGATCGTCATTTCATGCGTTTTTCGTCAGTTCGCGTTATGCATGAATCGCCAATTTTACTTCGCTCTTGGGTCGCACATGAGATGTGCACTTTGTGTTTGGTACATGGAAATCGTTCCTGGTACCAAGGGCTTCCCGAAGAACCTCTTGTGGCGTTGTTTGGCCCTCTGTAGAGGCCACACGACCCCTTGCAATAAGCCGCTGCCCTGCATCATGGACAGCCCAAGATAAGGGGGCATTTTTTATTTTGGGGTTTTTCGGGGGTTTTCTGGGTTGGTAGGGGCGGAGGGCGGCGGCTTCCGGCACCGCCGGCGCCGTCTGCGGCCGTCGAAGGCGGCGCGGAGGGTGGCAGGGCCACGCCCCACCGGCGCTGCGCCGGTGGGGGGCGGCGGCTAGGGTTTCCCCAGCCACCGCGGGCCTGTCGGGCGGCGGGGGTGACCCCGCGTGGGTCCCCCGCGGGCCGCGCGCGGGTCCGCTCGCGGGTAAGTCGCGGGCGGACCCCCGCGGGTCCCGAGCGGCCGGATCCGGCCCGCACCGGATCCGGATCCGGTCCGCCCCCTTTCCCCCCCCCCCCCCCTTTTCCTCCCCTTTTCCCATTTTTAATGTTTTTAATTTTGTTTAAAATCATTTAAATGGTTTTAAAATCCCTGAAAATTATGAAAATTTGTTTTTAAGAGTTTTAAAATGTTTTAACTCTCTTTAAATTATTTTTCATATGTATGACCCATTTCTTAATTAGTTTAAGGAAAATCTAAAATTATTTTAGTTATTTCCTACCATCTAATTAAAGCATGTTAATTAATTAAGAATGTGATTCTTGTGAAATTAATTAACTGTAATTTTGGCGGATTCATGCAGTTACGGTGAATGACGTTTATCTAATGTTGATTAGATGTTATCCATGTTAGCTAAATTGTTTAGTTAAATGATTTTCAAAATATAGTTATTATATTTTTGAAATAAAAGTTATTTCAGAAGTAATTATGTGATGATTGCTTATTGATGCATGTGATGTGTTGATGTGTGGATGGATGATCATGGACTTAGATGTCATGTGATGATGTTTATGGTTAATGGCATGTGATGTAATTTATGAGGACTGCGTGCCTCCCTCTCTCCCTCTATTAAATCCGGGTTGTACATTCTATCTCCCTCCTGTTATGTACTCCCATTGACTTGTTCAAGGTTTCTTATTATTATCTGATGTACATTTATGGGCCTGCGAGCCCAATTTAAATATTACTTGTAATTATAAGAAGCGGATTGGCGGAGATGGAGGAGAGTACCATGCAGAACCTTCATGGAGATAGAGTTACATCAAGCAAATGCATTCGATGCGGGGCTGCCATTTATTCACCGTGTTTGTGGATTACCAACTGGCTCTGGTAATGCCACTCTAAGTTAAAGTCCATGATCATCCATCGTTTTTCTTCATATATATGATATATGTGGAATGTGCTATGATATATATAATTAAATATATGATATTCCAAATTCTATATATCAATAGCACGCAGATATAGAGACCAAGATAAAATATATCAAAATCCCTCCTTGTTTAAATTTTAAGCCATAGCGTAATCATTAAGAATGAATTACGTGGCCCTCCATCATTATAGTTTTAGGATTGCCATTAGATCGGGCAAGTTTGTTGTGCTATCCACAAGGCTTGCCAAATCTGATGACAGACTAAAACTATGGCATAGTGATGTCTTAAACGGGATAGAGGACCGGTGTAGCTTTGTTGTGCTATCCACAAGGGCTACATCCAAATCTATGCTCGTTATGTAATGATGGTACTGCTTAGACTGGATTTAATGACTTGTTGTGCTATCCACAAGGTCATTAAAATTCAGGGGCCAAAATAAGATCGGATATTGTAAGAGTTGCAAGTGTCAAGAGTTGACCGCTTTCAGATCATAGTGTGGTTTGTTGTGCTATCCACAAGATCATGCTATGAGTCTGTAAGATTCCGATCCCCACTAGGAGACCGTCGGAGTCTCCCATTCTGTATATCTGAGGGTTATACAGTCTATCGGAAAATAGTGGGAGCTAATCTTGATTAAAGTCCTAATCTAGATTTAATTATTATTATGAACATCTGCTAGTTGTGTTTACATTTCCTTTATAGGCAAAAATGTCGTCGGGTAACCCACTCTGTGGCATACTGGATGCCAACAAATTGACAGGCCCGAACCACTTGAATTGGCTCAGGAACTTGAAGATTGTCCTCAGGTCTGAGCACATTGCCTATGTCCTGGAAGGAGAGTTTAGCTGAGATGCTGAACATGCTGAAGACTGCTGAGGGCAACCTTAAGAAGGAAAAGCCCACTGTTCTCATGGTTGGAAAGTCCAACAAGAAGAGGAGAGCACTGTAAGCCTTTGAGAAAGGCAATGCAAAGAAGCAGTCCAAGCAAAAAAAAAAAGAAGGACATAAGCAAAGGAGAAGAAAAGGGCGAGTGCTTCCACTGCAAGAAAAAGGGACACTAGAAAAGAAATTGCAAGGATTACCTTGCAATGAAGGCTCAGGAGAAGCAGAAGTTTGGCGAAGCTTCATGTATCTATATGATAGATCTTCACTTGTCTCTTAGAGATTCCACATCTTGGGTTTTAGACACTGGATGTGCTTCTCATGTCTGCAATGATATGTAGTGGTTGACAAGTAGAAGGAAGCTGAGCAAGGGCGAGGTGAACTTGAGGCTTGGAAATGGCGCAAGTGTTGGTGCACACACTGTGGGGACAGTGAAGCTCAAGTTACCATCAGGAGATTTGCTTTTATTAGATGATTGCTACTTTGTGCCTAGTATCATTAAGAACATTATTTCTGTTTCTTGTTTAGATAGAATTGGATACAAATTTACCATTGAGAACAATAGTTGTTCAGTTTATTTGAGAAATAAACTAGTTGCTTTAGCAAATTTGGTGAATGGTTTGTATCTGCTTGATCTTTCTTATGAAAATCTCCATGTTGATGTTTCTCCTAAGAGAAGTAAGAATAGTGTGAACATTGCCTACTTATGGCATTGTAGGCTTGGTCACATTGGCGAGAATAGGCTTCAAAAGTTGCATAAGAATGGATACTTGGATCCATTTGATTATGAATCATATGTAACTTACGAATCATGTTAAATGGGTAAGTTGACCAAATCTCCATTTAGTGGACATGGAGATAGGGCCAAGGACATATTAGAACTAATACACTCTGATGTATGTGGTCCAATGCCTACCCAAGCCAAGGGTGGCTACTCATACTTCATTACATTCACGGATGACTACTCAAGGTTCGGATTTGTTTACTTAATGAAGTACAAATCTGAAGCCTTTGGGAAATTCCAAGAATTTAAGAATGAAGTTGAGAAGCAAACTGGAAAGAGCATTAAAATCCTACGGTCAGACCGAGGAGGTGAATACTTGAGTACAGAGTTCACACAATTCTTAAAGGATAATGGTATCCTTTCTCAATGGACTCCTCCCTATACACCACAGATGAATGGTATATCGGAAAGGAGAAATCGGACCCTGTTGGACATGGTACGATCTATGATGAGCCGTTCACAGTTACCAGTTTCCCTATGGGGATATGCGCTAGAGTTAGCGGCATATCTGCTGAACAGGGTTCCCAGTAAATCTGTGTCTTCTACTCCATATGAGATATGGAAGGGTAGAAAGCCTGATTTTAAACATGTTAAAATCTGGGGCTGTCCTGCCCATGTAAAGAAACACGACCCAGATAAACTGGACTCCAGAACTGATAAGTGCAGGTTTGTTGGATACCCAAAAGAAACATTTGGGTACTACTTTTACCATCTTGGTGAACAAAGAGTGTTTGTTGCCAGGAGAGCTGTCTTCTTGGAAGAGGAGTACCTTACCCAAGAGGACAGTAGGAGTAAGGTAGATCTAGAAGAGGTTCTAGATCCACAGACTGTGCAAAGTCCACCAGTTGAAACATCAGTTCCAGAACCTGTTCAGGAATATACACACATTCAGCGTAGGTCTGGTAGAGTACCTAGACAGCCTGAAAGATATGTTGGACATATCAGTGAAGGCATGTCTTATAATGAGGATGATGATCCAAAGACCTACCAAGAGGCTGTTGATAGTCCTCAGTCAGGGAAATGGCGAGATGCCATGAATTCTGAGATGCAGTCCATGTACACCAACCAAGTTTGGAACTTGGTAGACTTTCCAGAAGGTATTGTACCTATTGGGTGCAAGTGGATCTTTAAGAGAAAGATCGGTGCAGATGGACAGATCGACACTTATAAGGCAAGGTTGGTGGCAAAGGGGTATCGTCAAAGGCAAGGAATTGACTATGACGAAACTTTCTCACCAGTTGCCATGATAAAGTCGATCAGAATTCTTCTCGCCATTGCTGCATACTTTGACTACGAGATCTGGCAGATGGATGTGAAAACTGCTTTCCTCAATGGAAACATTGAGGAAGAAGTGTATAAGATACAGCCTGAGGGTTTTACATCCAAAGAGTGTCCAGATAAAGTATGCAGGCTTCAAAGGTCCATCTATGGATTGAAGCAAGCTTCTCGTAGTTGGAACATGAGGTTTGATGAGGCTATCAAATCTTATGACTTCATTAAGAATGAAGATGAACCATGTGTGTATAAGAAAATCAGTGGGAGTGCTATCACTTTTCTCATACTTTACGTTGATGACATCTTACTCATTGGGAATGATGTAGGGATGTTATCATCAGTAAAGGTTTGGTTGTCAAAGAACTTCTCCATGAAGGATTTGGGAGAAGCATCCTACGTATTGGGAATACGTATCTATAGAGATAGATCCAAGAGGATGCTTGGCTTAACCCAATCAATGTACATAGATACTATTGTCAAAAGGTTTGGCATGGAAAATTCCAAGAGAGGTCTCATACCTATGAGACATGGGATTGATCTCTCTAAGGAGCAGTCTCCTAAGATTCCTGAAGAGAGGGCAGTCATGGATAGAGTCCCCTATGCTTCGGCTATAGGGTCTATCATGTATGCCATGCTATGTACAAGGCCTGATGTGGCATTTTCTCTAAGTGTTATGAGCAGATATCAGGCAAATCCAGGTGAAACACAGTGGATGGCAGTGAAATGTATCCTTAAGTACTTGAGAAGGACTAAGGATATATTTCTGGTTTATGAAGGAGGGGACTTAAAACTTCGGGCATACACTGACTCGAGTTTCCAGTCAGATCCAGATGATAGCAAGTCTACATCTGGGTTTGTGTTCACCTTAAACGGAGGTGCAGTGAGCTGGAAGAGTTCCAAGCAAGAAACCACTGCAGACTCGACGACAGAGGCTGAGTACATTGCTGCAGCTGAAGCCGCCAAGGAGGCAGTGTGGATGAAGAAGTTCATCACCGACCTTGGTGTGGTGCCGGGTGACTCTGATCCGATCCCATTGCTGTGTGACAACAATGGGGCCATTGCACAAGCGAAAGAGCCGCTGTCTCATCAGAAGTCAAAGCACATTCTGAGGCAATTTCACCTGATCAGGGAGATTATCACTAGAGGAGATGTACTGGTGGAAAGAGTTCCTTCAGTTGACAACATTGCAGATCCACTGACGAAGCCTTTGACTCAAATCGTGTTTGAGCGCCACCTAGAGTCTATGGGTTTTAGACATAAAGGTGATTGGTTTTAGTCCAAGTGGGAGATTGTTAGTTATGGGTGTCCTCAAGCCAATCATAACTTGTACAATCTTGTTCTTTGATAATAATAATAAGGCTTTTATATTCATTATGTGTAATTCGTTTACCGTTTCATTATGAAGTCCATGAATATACGCAATGGATATTAATTATGATGAGATCATAACAATGAGATTAATATCCTTTAAACGTATATTCTTAATTGTTCCTAATCGGAGGATATTCGAGAAGGACATCGGATATCCGGTTAGATTAGTACAGGTTGCACCTGCTCTTATGATGAGGGTGACTGATCTCATAGTCACTTATGTGGAGACACTAAGGTGAATCTGTAGGTGCTCATTGGGGAATGAGTTCACTGAACTGATCTGTTATGAATCGCTGATGGTAATGTTACCTAACTGTCAACCAGCTAGATTCATTGTCACAGTGGCGTGATTGGTCCTTAGACCTGAGACACCAAGGACACCTTCTTGGTGGACTTCTAGGTTTTGACCTTGACTTATAGATCTCTAACCATGAGGTCTTAATCAGTTAAGTGTTCGGATCTAGCGGAATACCTTCGAAGGTGATTGTGTGGTCAACATGGGATCGCTCGCTCTCGCTAATAAGAGAGTGAATGCTCTAAAGTAAGATGCCTAATAGTCCCTGGCCAGGGCATGACTACTTATCAGAAAAGGAGTTTTCTGATATTGTTATGCGGCATCTAAATCAGGTGAGTGCACGTATTAGGTTTGACAGTTGACCATACCCTAAGTGCACTCGGGAGCATTGTGCGAGCGAAGGATTATAGTCACGTGGTAACTGATGACGGAAAAAGGTTACATGATTGGGTTGCTGAACCCCAATGCTTTCCAGGATCAAGTGGTGTTGCTTGGCACCCAACTTGATTGGAAGCCTGATCAATTATCATGAGACGATAATTGATTGTGTAATTAAGTAATATGAGATATTAATTAATTGCAATAAGTAAATAAAGAGTTATTGGGCTTAATGGGTAGAAAACTGGACTAGCACTTGGGCCTAGAGGGTCACACGCAATAGAGTTTCGAGCAGATTGGGCAGGATGGTTGTTATAGACAATAACTAGGTTTTTGTGAAAAACCGCAGTGTCTATAAGTATTAGCAGAGAGTCAAACCCTGGGCCAAGCTCCAGGCTCTCTCCCTGGCCGCCCCACTCCTCTCTCTCTCCAGGGCGCCCCCACCTCTTCTCTCTTCTCTCTCTGGCACATGGTGGAGTTGAGATCCGAGAGACGCGTGGAGAACGAGGAGATCCCGTCTGCGTCCGGAGCTCGCGTGGATACGTCTAGAGGCCGGACACTTGAACGGCTTGAAACACCAGCGCCTCCAGCGCCACTTCCTCCCCAGATTCGGGAGTTTCGCAACCGAGCGAAAAGTTATGCAGGAGGGTACGGCAGTCGGTGTACTAGTACACACGCTCCCGAGGGGAATTTTGGCCCCGGAATGGAATTCTGCGAAACCAGCGCCCTGTTGACCGTCTCGGAGTGCCGATTCCGAATTGTGGTCACATAAGCGATTCCGATGCCCATGCGGAAAGTTATGCCCAATTCTTTCGCTGAAGGGGTGGGAATAAACCGGAGGGGGTGACTATATCGGCGATGTTCGGGCACCCATATCCACGGCCTCGGGAGGAGATCTCGCGTCGAGTTGAACACGACTTCCGATCGTTGTGACGGGGCGGCTCCGCATGTGGGCTCCGACAGTGATTAGCGTAATCGACGGAGTCACCACTGCCAAAACACCTTGGAATAGGGGAGATCGTCGGCTAGAATCGCAATTTCGGAGTGCGAAACGAAGGTTTTTCGACCCCGAAACGACGTCTTATCACCTAAGGCAATAAGGAGGCATCGAGCGCCTCTGAGTGCCGATTCCGAATTGGGGTCTTATAAGCGATTCCAATAACCGAGCGAAAAGTTATGCCCGTTTGAGCGAAGCGGTGTCCGTATGCGATCAAATCGGCAGCCCGCGACCGCGCTCCCGGAGAGGAATTTGGGCGCCGGACCGGAAATCTCATAATGCGACCATTTACCCACCGGGTCGAAGTGCCGATTCTGAATTGGGGCCTCGCGGGCGGTTCCGACCCCCGGGCGAATAAATATCCGCGTCCGACAGGAGGGTATGGCAGTCGGTGTAACACACGCTCCCGGGGGGAATTTTGGCCCCGGAACAGAATTCTGCGAAACCAGCGACCTGTTGACCGTCTCGGAGTGCCGATTGCGAATTGTGGTCACATAAGCGATTCCGATGCCCGTGCGGAAAGTTATGCCCAATTCTTTCGCTGAAGGGGTGGGAATAAACCGGAGGGGGTGACTATATCGGCGATGTTCGGGCACCCATATCCACGACCTCGGGAGTAGATCTTGTGTCGAGTTGAACACGACTTCCGATCGCTGTGACTGGGCGGGTCCGCGTGTGGGCTCTGCCAGCGATTCGCATAATCGAAGGAGTCGCTACTGCCAAAAAACCTTGGAATATGGGAGATCGTCGACTAGAATCGCAATTTCGGAGTGCGAAACGAAGGTTTTTCGACCCCGAAACAACGTCTTATCACCTGAGGCAATAAGGGGACGTTGAGCGCCTCTGAGTGCCGATTCCGAATTGGGATCTTATAAGCGATTCCGATAATCGAGCGAAAAGTTATGCCCGTTTGAGCGAAGCGGTGTCCATATGCGATCAAATCGGCAGCCCGCGACCGCGCTCCCGGAGAGGAATTTGGGTGCGGGACAGGAAATCTCCGAATGCGACCATTTACCGACCATGTCGAAGTGTCGATTCTGAATTGGGGCCTCGCGGGCGGTTCCGACCCCCGGGCGAATAAATATCCGCGTCCGACAGGAGGGTACGGCAGTCGGTGTATTAGTACACACGCTCCCGAGGGGCATTTTGGCCCCGGAACTGAATTTTGCGAAACCAGCACCCTGTCGACCGTCTCGGAGTGCCAATTCCGAATTGTGGTCACATAAGTGATTCCGATGCCCGTGCGGAAAGTTATGTCTAATTCTTTCGCTGAAGGGGTGGGAATAAACTGGAGGGGGTGACTATATCGGCGATGTTCAGGCACCCATATCCATGGCCTCGGGAGGAGATCTCGCGTCGAGTTGAACACGACTTCCGATCGCTGTGATGGGGTAGCTTCACATGTGGGCTCCGTCAGCGATTCGCGTAATCGAGGGAGTCACTACTGCCAAAAAACATTGGAATAGGGGAGATCGTCGGCTAGAATCGCAATTTCGGAGTGCGAAACGAAGGTTTTTCGACCCCGAAATGACGTCTTATCGCCTGAGGCAATATGAGGGCGTCGAGCGCCTCTGAGTGCCGATTCCGAATTGGGGTCTTATAAGCGATTTCGATAACTGAGCGAAAAGTTATGCCCGTTTGAGCGAAGCGGTGTCCGTATGCAATCAAATCGGCAGCCCGCGACCGCGCTCTCGAAGAGGAATTTGGGTGCCAGACCTAAACTCTCTGAATGCGACCATTTACCGACCGGGTCGAAGTGCCAATTCTGAATTGGGGCCTCGCGGGCGGTTCCGACCCCCGGCGAATAAATATCTGCGTCCGACAGGAGGGTACGGCAGTCGGTGTACTAGTACACACGCTCCCGAGGGGAATTTTGGCCCCGAAACGGAATTCTGTGAAACCAGCGCCCTGTCGACCGTCTCGGAGTGCCGATTCCGAATTGTGGTCACATAAGCGATTCTGATGCCGTGCGGTAAGTTATGCCCAATTCTTTCGCTGAAGGGGTGGGAATAAACCGGAGGGGGTGACTATATCGGTGATGTTCGAGCACCCATATCCACAACCTCGGGAGGAGATATCGCGTCGAGTTGAACACGACTTCCGATCGCTGTGACTGGGCAGGTCCGTGTGTGGGCTCCGCCAGTGATTCGCGTAATCGAAGGAGTCGCTACTGCCAAAAAACCTTGGAATAGGGGAGATCGTCGGCTAGAATCGCAATTTCGGAGTGCGAAACGAAGGTTTTTCGACCCCAAAACGACGTCTTATCGCCTGAGGCAATAAGAGAGCGTCGAGCGCCTCTGAGTGCCGATTCCGAATTGGGGTCTTATAAGCGATTCCGATAATCGAGCGAAAAGTTATGCCCGTTTGAGCGAAGCGGTGTTTGTATGCGATCAAATCGGCAGCCCGCGACCGCGCTCCCGGAGAGGAATTTGGGCGCCGAACCGAAAATCTCGGAATGCGACCATTTACCTACTGGGTCGAAGTGCCGATTCTGAATTGGGGCCTCGCGGGCGGTTCTGACCCCCGGGCGAATAAATATCCGCGTCCGAAAGGAGGGTACGGCAGTCGTGTACTAGTACACACGCTCCCGAGGGGCATTTTGGCCCGAAATGGAATTCTACGAAACCAGCGCCCTGTCGACCGTCTCGGAGTGCCGATTCCAAATTGTGGTCACATAAGCGATTCCGATGCCCGTGAGGAAAGTTATGTTCAATTCTTTCGTTGAAGGGGTGGTAATAAACCGGGGGGTGACTATATCGGCGATGTTCGGACACCCATATCCACGACCTCGGGAGGAGATTTCGCGTCGAGTTGAACACGACTTCCGATCGCTGTGACCGGGCGGCTCTGCGTGTGGGATCCGCAAGCGATTCGCGTAATCGATGGAGTCGCTACTCCCAAAAAACCTTGGAATAGGGGAGATCGTCGGCTAGAATCGCAATTTTGGAGTGCGAAACAAAGGTTTTTCGACCCCAAAACGACGTCTTATCGCCTGAGGCAATAAGGGGGTGTCGAGCGCCTCTGAGTGCCGATTCCAAATTGGGTCTTATAAGCGATTCCGATAACCGAGCGAAAAGTTATGCCCGTTTGAGCGAAGCGGTGTCCGTATGCGATCAAATCGGCAGCCCGCGACCGCGCTCCCGGAGAGGAATTTGGGCGCCGAACCGGAAATCTCCGAATGCAACCATTTACCGACCGGGTCGAAGTGCCGATCTGAATTGGGGCCTCGCGGGCGGTTCCGACCCCCGGGCGAATAAATATTCGCGTCCGATAGGAAGGTACGGCAGTCGGTGTACTAGTACACACGCTCTGGGGTGGAATTTAGGCCTCGAAACGAAATTTCGCAAAACTGACGTCTTGTCGACCGTCTTGGAATGTCGATTCCGAATTGTGGTTACATAAGCGATTTCGATATTTGGGAGGAAAGTTATGCCCGATTCCTTCACTGAAGGGGTGAGAATAATATAAAAGGGGTGACTATATCGGCGATGCTTGTGCACCCATATTTACGACCTGGGGAGGAGTTTTCGAGCCGAGTTGAACACAACTTCCGACTGTCATGATAGGCCGACTCCGTGTTGTGGCCCCACCAGTGATTCGCGTCATCGAGGGAGACGTTACTGTAAGAAAATCTCAAAAACAGGGAGATCGTCTGCTGGAATCGCAATTTTGGACCCCGAAACAGAGGTTTTTCGAGTCAAAAACGGCGTCTTATTGGCGAAAGGCAATAAAGGTCGACGATAGCCTCTGTGTGATAATTCTGAATTGTGGTCTTATAAGCGATTTTGATAATCGAGCAGAAAGTTATGCCCGTTTGAGCGAAGGGGTGTCCGTACGTGATCGCATCGGGAGCCTGCGGCCACGCTCCCGTAGGCGAATTTGGGCGCCGGAGAGGAAATCTCTGAATTTAACCTTGTGCCGACCGGGTCGAAGTGCCGATTCCGAATTGAGGCCTCGCGGGCGGTTCCGATCGCCGGCGAAGAAATATCCGCGACATACCGAAGGGGTGCGCGATCGGTGTACTAGTACACACGCTCCGGGGTGGAATGTTGGCCTCGTAACGAAATTCCGCGAAACTGGCGTCTTGTCGAACGTCTCGGAATGCCGATTCCGAATTGTGGTCACATAAGTGATTCTGATACCTGGGGTGAAAGTTATGCCTGATTTTTTCACTGATTAGGTGAGAATAATACGGAAGGGGTGACTATATCGGCGATGTTTGTGCACCCATTTTTACGACCTGAGGAGGAGCTCTCACGCCGAGTTGAACACAACTTCCAACCATCATGATAGTCTAACTCCGTGTTGTGGCCCCACCAGTGATTCGCGTCATCGAGGGAGATGTTACTGCAAGAAAACCTCAGAAACGGGGAGATCGTCGGCAGGAATCGCACTTTTGAAGCCCGAAACGGAGGCTTTTCGAATCGAAAATGGCCTCTTATCGCCGAAAGGCAATACTGGCCGACGAGGGCCTCTGTGTGACGATTCCAAATTGGGGTCTTATAAGCGATTCCGATAACTAAGTGAAAAGTTATGCCTGTTTGAGCGAAGGGGTGTCCGTATGCGATCGGATCGGGAGCCTGCGGCCACGCTCCTGGAGGCGAATTTGGGCGCCGGACCGGAAATCTTCGAATCCAACCTTGTGCCGATCGGGCCGAAGTGTCGATTCTGAATTGAGACCTCGCGGGCAGTTCCGATCGCGGGCGAAGAAATATCCACGTCTTACCGAAGGGGTGCGCGATCGGTGTACTAGTATACACGCTCTGGGGTGGAATATCGGCCTCGGAATGCAATTGCACGAAACCGGTGTCTTGTCGACCGTCTCGGAAGGTCGATTCCGAATTGTGGTCACATAAGTGATTCTGATACCCTGGATGAAAGTTCTGCCCGATTCTTTCACAGATTGGGTGAGAATAATACGGAAGGGGTGACTATATCGGTGATATTTGTGCACCCATATTTATGAACTGGGGGGAGTTCTTACATCGAGTTGAACACAACTTCCAACCGTCGTGATAGGCCAACTCCGTGTTGTGGCCCCACTAGTGATTCGCGTCATTGAGTGAGACTTTTCTGCAAGAAAACCTCGGAAACGGGGAGATCGTCGGCACGAATCGCAATTTTGGAGCCCAAAATGGAGGTTTTTCGAGTCGGAAACGGCCTCTTATCGCCAAAAGGCAATAATGGCCGACGAGGACCTCTGTGTGACGATTCCGAATTGGGGTCCTATAAGTGATTCCGATAACCGAGCGGAAAGTTATGCCCGTTTGAGCAAAGGGGTGTCCGTATGCGATCGCATCGGGAGCCTGCGGCCACGCTCCCGGTGGCGAATTTTTGCGCCGGACCGGAAATCTCTGTATTCGACCATGTGCCGACCGGTTCGAAGTGCTGATTCCGAATTGAGGCCTCGCAGGCGGTTCCGATCGCCGGGCAAAGAAATATATGTGTCTTACTGAAGGTGTACACGATCGGTGTACTAGTACACATGCTCCGGGGTGGAATTTAGGCCTAGAAACTAAACTATGTGAAATCGGCGTTGTAGACACGCCAATTTGGCAACACATCGAGCAAACTCCATGTTATACCATGACGCCTCGAAGTGGCTCTTCTCCATTAACCTCGTAAGTGATTTTCATATCTTTACTAGATTTTTCTAAAGTTTTGAGATCTCTTTTCAAGGGTCTGTCGAGCTTCATCTATTCGCGGCCAATGCAGAGGACGCCCATTTACAGAGCTGATTCGCGGCCAATGCAGAGGACGCCCATTTACAGAGCTGATCCGCGGCCAGAACGGTGGACGCGCTTTATGCGCGTCTAGCCGCCCCGCCGCCTTTTAAGGTCAAAGATTTTGACCGTGCCCTGTCAGCTCCATTAAATGGACGCCATGTCAACAATCATGATGTCTGTTTGAAACACGTCTGGGCGGCTCACCGCATTTTATAAATATCAAATCAAGGATCAGATTTCGTTAAAGATTCGATTTACCTAAGAAAATGCGGCCAGCCACCCAGACGCGATTCAGAACCTAGCTTACAGCTACAATCATCATGAAAATGTCTAATCGCGCGCAAATCAAGTGATTTTATGAAGCGCGGCCTGTAAGGCGGACGTCTTTAAGTTGTAATAGGCGGCCTCTAGATTGGACGCGATTTTGGCTATAAATACAGACCCGAGAGATCCTCATTAAAAAAGATTGGAACCACGGCGAAGCCCTGTCAAATTGCCACCCCGACCTCCGGACTTCAACTCTCCAACTTCTAAGGCGGGATTTCATCGGCTCGAAAGCTTGTGTTCCGGAGGCGGCACGCTACGCACATGTCGCTTTCACGTCGTCTCCTTCGCAAGTCGGAGCTTCTTGAGTGTCAGGGAGCGGCGGGGGAGCCACACCGACGTCACCCCCATCCTCGTCACCTCGCCATTATGGCCATACGCCGCTACTCCGCCTCTCCCTCTTCTTTGATTCCTTTTTTTTTCTTCTTTTCCTTCCTTTTTTTTCGTGTTAGTTAGCGCATGCATTGCACATCTTCACACACACACACATGGCATTTCTTTCACCCACCTACTCCCTAGGGGTTTAACACTACCTCCACGAGGTGTGTTACCTTTCATTTACATGTTTTTCCACACTTCAATCCGCGAACATTTACTGCACTTCATAGTCTAACCTCCCTTTTACTTGTTCCTTGTTGTTTTCCCTTTTGCGAGGTAACCGGCATCGAATCTTCTTCGTCGGCCGGCCGGCGTAAGGAGGAAGGAGAATCCACCGCACATTCCCGCACTTTTCTTCGGGTGAAGGTAAGTACACCACGTCATTTCCTTTCCGCCCGTCACATCTGGTGCCTACGTGCACCTGGCGATCGCGACACTTTCCTCGTGCACACACGCACGCACCCCCTTTTCTTTTGTTTGTCTTTTTTTTTACGCCATCAGTCCCATTTCCACTCTTTTCCACCCTAATTTCCTTTTAAAAATCCCTTATTTCCCGTCGTGGGACGAGTGTTCTCCGGAGATGTCGGGGAAAAATGTCGTCTACAGGCATCTTGTCGACCGTATCAGAATGGCGATTCCTAATTGTGGTCACATAAGCAATTCTGATACCCAGGCGGAAAGTCATGTCTGATTCTTTCACTGTAGGGGTGAGAATAATACGGAAGGGGTGACTATATCGGCGATGTTTGTACACCCATATTTACTACCTGGGGAGGAGTTCTCGCGTCGAGTTGAACACAACATCTGACCGTCGTGATAGGCCGACTCCGTGTTGTGGCCCCACCAGTGATTCGCATCATCGAGGGAGACGTTACTGCAAGAAAACCTTTGAAACGGGGAGATCATCGGCTATAATCACAATTTTGGAGCCCAAAACGGAGGTTTTTCGAGTCGGAAACGGCGTCTTATCATGGAAATGCAATAAAGGCCGACGAGGGCCTCTATGAGATGATTCTTAATTGGGGTCTTATAAGCGATTCCGATAACCGAGCGGAAAGTTATACCCGTGTGAGCGAAGGGGTGTCCGTACGCGATCGCATCGGGAGCCTGCGACCACGCTTCCGGAGGTGAATTTTGGCGCCGGACCGAAAATCTCCAAATCTGACCTTGTGCCGACCGGGTCGAAGCGCCGATTCCAAATTGAGGCCTCGCGGGCGGTTCCGATCGCCAGTCGAAAAAATATCCCTATCTTATCGAAGGGGTGCGCGATCGGTGTACTAGTACACATGCTCTGGGGTGGAACTTAGGCCTCAAAACACAAGTCTGCGAAAATGGCATATTGTCGACCGTCTCAGAATGCCGATTCCAAATTGTGGTCACATAAGCGATTCCGATATCAGGGCAGAAAGTTATGCCCGATTCTTTCACTGTAGGGGTAAGGATAATATCGAAGGGGTGACTACATCGGCGATGTTTGTGCACCCATATTTACGACTTGGGGAGGAGTTCTCGCGTCGTGTTGAACACAACTTCCGACCGTCGTGATAGGCCGACTCTGTGTTGTGGCCCCATTAGGGATTCGCGTCATCGAGGTAGACGTTACTGCAAGAAAACCTCAGAAACGGGGAGATCGTCGGCTGGAATCGCAATTTTGAAGCCTGAAATGGAGGTTTTTCGAGTTGGAAACGATGTCTTATCACCGAAAGGCAATAAAAGCCGACGAGGGCCTCTGTGTGACGATTTCGAATTGGGGTCTTATAAATGGTTCCGATAGCCGAGCGGAAAGTTATGTCTGTTTGAGAGAAGGGGTGTCCATATGCGATCGCATCGGGAGCCTACGGCCACGCTCTCGGAGGCGAATTTGGGTGTCGGACCAGAAATCTCCAAATCTGACCTTGTGCCGACTAAGTCGAAGTGCCGATTCCGAATTAAGACCTCGGGGGCTGTTCCGATCTCCGGGCGAAGAAATATCCCCGTCTTACCAAAGGGGTGTACGATCGGTGTACTAGTACACACGCTCTGGGGTGGAATTTAGGCCTTGAATCGTAATTCCGCGAAACTGGCATCTTGTCGAAGGTCTTGGAATGTCGATTCCGAATTGTGGTCACATAAGCGATTCCGATAACCGGGTGGAAAGTTATACCTGATTCCTTCACTGAAGGGGTGAGAATAATATAGAAGTGGTGACTATATCGGCAATGCTTGTACACCCATATTTACGACCTGGGGAGAAGTTCTCGTGTCGAGTTGAACACAACTTCTGACCATCGTGATAGGTCGACTCCATGTTGTGGCCCCACCAGTGATTCGCGTCATCAAGGGAGACGTTACTACAAGAAAACCTCAAAAACGGGGAGATCGTCAGCTGGAATCACAATTTTGGAACCCGAAACGGAGGTTTTTCGAGTCAAAAACGGCATCTTATCGGCGAACGACAATAAAGATTGACGAGAGCCTCTGTGTGACGATTCCGAATTGTGGTCTTATAAGCGATTCTGATAATCGAGCGGAAAGTTATGCCCGTTTGAGCGAAGGGGTGTCCATACACGATCGCATCGGGAGCCTGCGGCCACACACCCGTAGGCGAATTTGGGAGCCGGATCGGAAATCTCCAAATATGACCTTGTGCCGATCGAGTCGAAGTGCCGATTCCGAAATGAGGCCTCGCGGGCGGTTCCGATCGCCGGGCGAAGAAATATTTGCATCTTACTGAAGGGGTGCACGATCGGTGAACTAGTACACACGCCCCAGGGTGGAATGTCGGCTTCGGAATGGAATTCCGCAAAACCGGCATCTTTTCGACCGTCTCGAAATGTCGATTCCGAATTGTGGTCACATAAGCGATTCCGATACCTGGGATGAAAGTTATGCCTGATTCTTTCAGTGATTGGGTGAGAATAATACGGAAGGGGTGACTATATCGGCGATGTTTGTGCACCCATATTTACGACCTGGGGAGGAGTTCTCGCGCCAAGTTGAAAACAACTTTCGATTGTCGTGATAGGCCGACTCCGTGTTGTGGCCCCACCAGTGATTCGCGTCATCGAGGGAGACGTTACTGTAAGAAAACCTCAAAAACGGGGAGATCGTCGGTTGGAATCACAATTTTAGAGCCCGAAACAATGATTTTTCGAGTCGAAAATGGCCTCTTATCGCCAAATGGCGATAATGGTTAACGTGGGCCTCTATGTGACAATTCTGAATTGGGGTCTTATAAGCGATTCTGATAACCGAGCAGAACGTTATGCCTGTTTGAGCGAAGGCGTGTCCGTATACGATCGCATCGGGAGCCTGCGGCCATGCTCCCGGAGGCGAATTTGGGCGCCGGACCGGACATCTCCGAATCCGACCTTGTGCCGACTGGGTCAAAGTGTCGACTCCGAATTGAGGCCTCGTAGGCGGTTCCGATCGTCGGGCGAAGAAATATCTGTGTCTTACCGAAGATGTCCGCGATCGGTGTACTAGAACACATGCTTCGGGGTTGAAATTAGGCCTCGAAACAGAATTCTGCGAAACTGGCGTCTTGTCAATCGTACCGGAATGTCGATTCTGAATTGTGGTCACATAAGAGATTCTGATACCCAGGCGGAAAGTTATGCCCGATTCTTTCACTGATGGGGTGAGAACAATACGGAATGGGTGACTATATCGGCGATATTTGTGCACCTATATTTCCTACTTAGGGAGGAGTTCTCACGCTGAGTTGAACACAACTTCCGACCGTCGTGATAGGCCGACTCTGTGTTGTGGCCCCACCAGTGATTCGTGTCATCGAGGGAGATGTTACTGGAAGAAAACCTCGGAAATGGGTAGATCGTCACCTGGAATCGCAATTTTGGAGCCCGAAACGGAGGTTTTTCGAGTCAAAAATGGCATCTTATCGGCGAAAGGCAATAAAGGTCGACGAGAGCCTCTTTGTGACGATTCCGAATTGTGGTCTTATAAGCGATTTTGATAACCGAGCTGAAAGTTATGTCTGTTTGAGCGAAGGGGTGTCCGTACGCGATCGCATCGGGAGTCTGCGGCCACGCTCTCGGAGGTGAATTTGGGTGTTGGACTGGAATTCTCTGAATCCGACCTTGTGCCGACTGGGTCGAATTGTTGATTCCGAATTGAGGCCTTGCAGGCGGTTCCGATCGCCTCGCAGATAAATATCTGCATCTTACCAAAGGGGTGCGCGATCGGTGTAGTAGTACATACGCTCCGGGGTGGAATGTCAGTCTCAGAACGGACTTCTGCGAAACCAGCGTCTTGTCGACCGTCTTTGAATACCGATTTCGAATTGTGGTCACATAAGCGATTCCAATACCTGGGATGAAGTTATGCCTGATTCTTTCACTGATTGGGTGAGAATAATACAGAAGGGGTGACTATATCGGCGATGTTTGTGCACCCATATTTACGACCTGGGGAGGAGTTCTCGCATTGAGTTGAACACAACTTCCGACCGTCGTGATAGGCTGACTCCGTGTTGCGGCCACACTAGTGATTCGCGTCATCGAGGGAGACATTACTGCAAGAAAACATCAGAAATGGGGAGATCGTCAGCTGGAATCACAATTTTAGAGTCCGAAACGGAGATTTTTCGAGTCAGAAACGACGTCTTATCGCTGAAAGGCAATAATGGCCGACGAGGGCCTCTGTGTAACGATTCCGAATTGGGGTCTTATAAGAGATTCTGATAACCGAGCGGAACATATGCCCGTTTGAGCGAAGGGGTGTCCATATGCGATCGCATCGGGAGCCTGCGGCCACGTTCCTAGTGGTGAATTTGGGCACTAGACCAGAAATCTCTTAATTTGACCTTGTGCCGACCAGGCGAAGTGTCGATTCCGAATTGAGGCCTCGCTGGTGGTTCCGATCGTTGGGCGAAAAAATATCCCGTCTTACTGAAGGGGTGCATGATCAGTGTACTAGTACACACGCTTGGGGTGGAATTTAGACCTCGAAACGGAATTCTAGGAAACCGACGTCTTTTCGATCGTCTTGGAAAGTCGTTTTCGAATTGTGGTCACATAAGTGATTCCGATAAACGGGAGGAAAGTTATGCCTGATTCCTTCACTGAAGGGGTGAGAATAATACAGAAGAGGTGACTATATCGGCGATGTTTGTGCACCCATATTTACGACCTGGGGAGGAGTTCTCGCGCCAATTAAACACAACTTCCAACTGTCGTGATAGGCCGACTCCGTGTTGTGGCCCCACCAGTGATTCACGTCATCGGGGGAGACGTTACTGCAAGAAAACCTCGAAAACGGTGAGATCGTCGGCTAGAATCGCAAATTGGAGCCCAAAATGGATGTTTTTGGAGTCGGAAATGGTGTCTTATCTCTGAAAGGCAATAAAGGCCGACAAGAGCCTCTGTGTGACGATTCCGAATTGGGGTCTTATAAGTGCTTCCGATAACCGAGCAAAAAGTTATGCCCATTTGAGCGAAGGGGTGTCCGTACGCGATCGCATCGGGAGACTGCGGCCACGCTCCCGGAGGCGAATTTGGGCGCCGGATCGAAAATCTCCAAATCTGACCTTGTGCCGATCGGGTCGAAATGCCGATTCCAAATTGAGGCCTCGCGGGCGGTTCCGATCGCCGGGCGAAGAAATATCCCTATCTTACCGAAGGGGTGCGCGATCGGTGTACTAGTACACATGCTCCGGGGTGGAAAGTTAACCTCAGAACGGAATTCCGCAAAATCGGCGTATTGTCGACCGTCTCGGAATGTCAATTCCGAATTGTGGTCACATAAGTGATTCTGATACCTGGGATGAAAGTTATGCCTGATTCTTTCAGTGATTGGGTGAGAATAATACGGAAGGGGTGACTATATTGGTGATGTTTGTGCACCCATATTTACGACCTGGGGAGGAGTTCTCGCGCCGAGTTGAAAACAACTTTCGATTGTCGTGATAGGCCGACTCCGTGTTGTGGCCCCACCAGTGATTCACGTCATCGAGGGAGACGTTACTGCAAGAAAACCTCAAAACGGGGAGATCGTCAGTTGGAATCGTAATTTTGGAGCCCGAAACAGTGATTTTTCGAGTCGGAAACGGCCTATTATCACGATAGGCAATAATGGCCGACGAGGGCCTCTATGTGACGATTCTGAATTGGGGTCTTATAAGCGATTCCGATAACGAGCGGAACATTATGCCCGTTTGAGCGAAGGGGTGTCTGTATGTGATCGCTTCGGGTGCGTGCGGCCACGCTCTTGGAGGCGAATTTGGGCACCGGACCGAAAATCTCCGAATCTAGCCTTGTGCTGACTGGGTTGAAGTGCCGATTCCGAATTGAGGCCTAATGGGCGGTTCCGATCGCCAGGCGAAGAAATATTCGCGTCTTACCGAAGGGGTGCGCGATTGGTGTACTAGTACACACGCTCCGTGGTGGAATGTCGGCTTAGAATGGAATTCCACGAAACCAGCGTCTTGTCGACCTTCTCAGAATGCTGATTCCGAATTGTGGTCACATAAGCGATTCCGATACCTGAGATGAAAGTTATGTCCGATTCTTTCACTTATTAGGTGAGAATAATACGGAAGGGGTGACTATATCGACGATGTTTGTGCACCCATATTTACGAATTGGGGAGTAGTTCTCGCGCCAAGTTGAAGACAACTTCCGACCGTCATGATAGGCCAACTCCGTGTTGTGGCCCCACCAGTGATTCGCGTCATCGAGGGAGACGTTATTGCAAGAAAACCTCATAAACGGGGAGATCGTCGGCTGGAATCGCAAATTTGGAGCCCGAAACGGAGGTTTTTCAGTCAGAAACGGCCTCTTATCGCCCAATGGCAATAATGGCCGATGTGGGCCTCTGTGTGACGATTCCGAATTGGGGGCTTATAAGCGATTCCGATAACCGAGCGGAACGTTATGCCCGTTTGAGCGAAGGGGTGTCCGTACGTGATCGCATCAGGAGCCTGCGGCCACGCTCCCGGAGGCGAATTTGGGCGCCGCACCGGAAATCTCCGAATCCGACCTTGTGTCGACCGGTCGAAGTGTTGATTTTGAATTGAGGCATCCCGAGCGGTTCCGATCGTCATGCGAAGAAATATCAGTGTCTTACCTAAGGAGTGCGCGATCGGTGTACTAGTACACACGCTCTGGGGTGGAATGTCGGCCTCGGAATGGAATTCCGCAAAACTGGCGTCTTGTCGACCGTCTCAGAATGCCGATTCTGAATTGTGGCCACATAAGCGATTCTGATACCTGGGATGAAAGGTATGCCTGATTCTTTCACTGATTGGGTGAGAATAATACATAAGGGGTGACTACATCGACGATGTTTGTGCACCAATATTTACGACTTGGGGAGGAGTTCTCGCACCAAGTTGAACACAACTTCCAAACGTCGTGATAGGCCAACTCCGTGTTGTGGCCCCACCAGTGATTCGCGCCATCGAGGGAAACGTTACTGCAAGAAAACCTCAGAAACGGAGAGATCGCCGGCTGGAATCACAATTTTGGAGCCTGAAACGAAGGTTTTTCGAGTCAGAAACGGCCTCTTATCGCCGAAAGGCAATAATGGCCTATGAGGGCCTCTGTGACGATTCTGAATTGGGGTCTTATAAGCAATTTCGATAATCGAGCGGAAAGTTATGCCCGTTTGAGCGAAAGGGTGTTCGTATGCGATCGCATCGGAAGCCTGTAGCCACGCTCCTGGAGGCGAATTTGGACGCCAGACCGAAAATCTCCAAATCTGACCTTGTTGACCGGGTCGAAGTGTCGATTCCGAATTTATGCCTCGCGGGCGGTTCGGATCGTCGGGCGAAGAAATATTCGTGTCTTACCGAAGGTGTACGCGATTGGTGTACTAGTACACATGCTCCGGGGTGGAATTCAGGCCTCGAAACGAAACTCTACGAAACTGACGTCTTGTCGACAGTATCGGAATGGCGAATCCGAATTGTGGTCATATAAGCGATTCCGATATCCAGACGGAAAGTTATGTCTGATTCTTTCACTGAAGGGGGAGATAATAATACGGAATGGGTGACTATATCGGCGATGTTTGTGCACCCATATTTACTACCTGGGGAGGAGTTCTCTCGTTGAGTTGAACACAACTTCCGACCGTCGTGATAGACCGACTCCGTGTTGTGGCCCCACTAGTGATTCACGTCATCGAGGGAGACGTTACTGCAAGAAAACCTTTGAAATGGGGAGATCGTCGGCTGGAATCGCAATTTTGGTGCCCGAAACGAAGGTTTTTTAGTCGGAAACGGCGTCTTATCGCAGAAAGGCAATAAAGGCCGACGAGGGCCTCTGTGAGATGATTCCGAATTGGGATCTTATAAGCGATTCTGATAACCGAGCAGAAAGTTATGCCCATGTGAGCAAAGGGAATTCTGTAATTGAAAAATTAGAAATAATTTGAAAACGATAAATTGAATATTAATGAAATAGCAAAAACGTACGTGCCATTATCGTACATACAAAAACCCATTAGAAAATTCCACAAAAATCATAGTTCAACTCTAAATAATACTCCCTAATGACCTACAGAGAAATTTGTGCAAAGGAAAATCTGATTGCCCAAGGTTATGGTGTTTGCGATCGATTATCGTAATTAAAGAATAAGTCGAAAAATCATTATCACATGTACTTAACAGAGTCCAAAATTATAATAAAATTTATGGGTGGGCTCCAAACAATATGTGGGGATAGTCCATAAAAGAAATTGGACCAATGGACAACTTATGACCCATGAGCGAATTCAAGTAGGAAAATAGTAAATGAATAAAAATATTCAAATAAAATAAGGATAAATCATAGTTAGACTCCCAAAAGTGGAATCAACCATTTGAAGTATATTGGGCCAAGACAACTCTATTTGTGCCTAAGAATCAAAACCCAATAGCAATAAACCCCAAATTCGTGACCATAAATATGCAGAAATGAGGAAAGGGCAAATTAGGGATAAAACTAAGGTGATTAACCATGGATGGCAAGCCAATTCGTGCCTAGCCATGCTAGGAACTTTCTTATTGGCATTCTTACTTCCATTGGGAGGAGAATCCCCAGAGTATGGAAACTACCCAAGCAAAAACCGCAACCCCTAATTCCTAAGCACATTAGGACTTGAATAACCCTAGATCTAATAAATAATCGTCAAGAGACTCTTGGGGAAGGTTTACCATTGTGTTGGGGTCGTGGGAGAACGAGCTAGGGCACAAGTGTACGATATCTTGTGTTATACTTGGTGTAGCATCCCGAAAAATTCAGTAATTTAAATTTTTAAATAAATAGAAATAAATAATTTCTATATTATTGAAATGGTAGAACTTACGTACCACTATCATACGTGAGAGAACACATCAAAAAATTCCATAAAAATTATAAATCAACCCCAAACATTATTCTTAAGCGTTCCACGAAAAAATTCGTGTAACGAAAAATCTGATTGGCGAAGTGTACGTCACAATGTGACTAATTATCCAAATTAGGAAACTAAGTCGGAAAACCGTTAACACGGAAATATAACATGGTCATAAATTAAATAAACATGCTTGAGAGACTTCCAACATCATGTATTGATGACCCATTATCAGAATTGGGCCAATGGAACACTTTGGCCCAAGAATAAAATGAAGCAAGAAAATACATGGAAATTCGTAACCCTAATTGAGCTGAAATTAGAAAGAGGCATTTAGGGTAAACTTGAGGAAATTACTCACACATAGCAACCAAATTTCGTGCCTAGCCATACTAGGGAGTTTCCTAAAGCCTCTCACACTCTAATGGGGTGAGAAATCATCAAAACAAGGAAGGTGATAGACCAAAACCGCAACCCTTCTTTCCTACACCAATGGGACTCCTAAAACCCTAGATGCTTAAATACTTGTCATGAAACCCTAGGGGATGAGTTTGCCTAGTGTTGGGGTCGTGGTTAGCCGTTCTTGAGCACAAGAGGTGGAGGGAAACGCCCCAAGATAGATCTTTTCTTCCCTGCTGCATCTGCATCGACCTGTGCAGAGTGCTCTCCTTGGAATCGACCAAAGGTAAGTCAAACCTTAACCAAACCCTGCAAGACTTATACCTTGGAAAGAGGGTCGAGTCTAGCTCCTAATGGCACTGGTTTGCCTATTTTTCATTTAGTAGATCGGGTGTATTAAGTGTTCTCCTCCAAGCGGTCTGAAAGAGGGCTTTCTGGAAAAAACGTGACTTCTTCAACCAAAAAGTAGGTGATCTCAAGCCAAATCTAAATAAATCCTATATACATGTGTAGAGCATCGAGTCTACTTTCATGTGCAAGTGATTTCGTCGATTTTTATTGAGTACATCTTGAGTATTAAGCGTTTTTCCTAAGTCGCGCATGTCTAGGGGTTTTGTGTTCTTCATGTATTTCATGCAAATGAGGTCGAGTTAGGTAAAAACCCAAAACATGAATCTTCTTCTACTAGATGTCCTCGTCATTTTTGTGTTAAGAGTTTTGTCTAAATGTCGTTAGATTTCAAGTTATAGGTCAATCATGAAGGGTGTAACATTGTTTCTGCGTTTTCAGGTATGATCAAGAACCGCGACATATCCAGACATCGTGATTCCTCATGCATGAACGCGACGTACTGGTACGTCGCGATTCAGAAAAGGCGACCGTGGTTGTTGCGATTTGTTGTCTGACGGTGATAGCCCACGAATGCGTCGTTAAACACGTGACTAACAATCTCAAAATTATCGGCTTACACTAACGATTTTAACAATAGTTAAGTGGTGAGAGCCGAGTCGAATCTACGGGGAACTAGATTTTAGAGTTGAAAACCTTGAGTTTTTATTTAGGAAATAACGTGATGACATAATACTAAGTTGCACTAAATAAATCTAAACTATGCTAAATAAGTGAAGAAGGAGATAGAGAGGGAATGGGAGAACACAAACACTATTAAAAGTTATAACTATTAACCAATACCAAAGAGTTTAACACAAAGATTTTATTCTAATAAAAGTCAATAACAAGTACATTGAAAGAAAGAGAAAAAGAAATAGAGAGAACTAGAGAAAAGAAGAGAGGACAAGAGGAGAGAGAAGAGTGAGAGAATAGAGAGAAAAGAGAGAGAAAGGAGAGAGGGCGTGGAGAAAAGAGAAGGAGAGAAGAAGAGAGAGAAAAGGAGAGAGCGGAGAGAAAAGAGAGAGAGAGAAGAGAGAGACGAGAGAGAGGAGAGAGGCGCGTGAGAGAGAGGAGAGAGGAGAGAGGGCGCCGCGGCGATAGGAGAGAGAGAGAGCGCGGCGCCTCACGTTGCATGCATGCAACGTGAGGGGGCGGGCGGGCGGCGCAGGCGAGCGGGGCGCGGCAGGGGGGCGCGTGGCGCAGGCGGGCGACGTGGCAGGCGCGGGGCTGGGCGCGTGGCGCGGGGCGGCAGGGGCGCGGCCAGGCGGGCGCGTGGCGCAGGCGGGCGGCGTCGGGCAAGGGCGCTGGGCGCAGGCGGGCGGCGTGGCAAGGGCGCTGGGCGCGGGCGCCGCGCGCGGGGCGCGGGGCGGCGGCACGCTGGGCGCGCGCTGGCTGCTTCTGCTGTGCTGCTTCTGCTGTGCTTCTGCTGTGCGAGAAAGAGACCGAGGGAGAAGAAGAGAAGGGGAAGAGGAAGAAGAGAAGGGAGGGTGTGTGCGGAGGAAAGAAAGGAGGGAGAGAAGAGGGAAAAGAATAGTCAGAGAGAGAGAGGGGGGGTTTAAATAAAGTGCTCTCTCTCTAAAAGAGAGGTTTCAAAAGGGAGAGAAATCTTAAAAATATAGCAAGAAGAGGGAGGTAGAAAAAGAAAGGCGGCTAGGGTTTGTAACTTTCGGAGTATGCCAGTTTTACCCTGTTGGATTGCTTTGTCCAGGACCCGTTAAGCATTCATACAATGGCCCATTAACCTGCAAATACAACATAATAGATATTTAATCAATTATCGCCCATGTAATCCAATATTTATGAATTATCAATTATTTGTCAATAAAATGGCACAATTATTCATAACAATTATGAGATTATCACATCCCCCAACTTACTCATTGCTAGTCCTTAGCAATGCACACAAGTGAATAATTGGGACTAACAGAACTTCAAACATCATTTTTCATGTCAAGAAAGCAGAGATAAGACTGATCAACAATAAGTATTTCCAGTTCTAGTAGCATGTGTCAAAGATAATCATGCAGTTCATGTTATTAGACAGTTCCTCAAGATACAGTTGAAATTATCATTTCCTTCATGAGTGCACTTATGATCAACAAGCATTACTAAGATAGTGCATGAGCTTTTGACCCATTACTTAGAGATAATATCAACTCTACACTCTTAAAATCCAATCCTCGAATTACAGGTAGCTTTCACTCTGCCTTTTATTTTCATCCTTCGTCATCATTTTTTTTCTTTGGATATCCTTCACTGTTTGACGCGAACTTCAACACTTCACGAGGTGCGAAGCCCGGTACTAAGCTAGGGATTTCCTTCTTTATTCGGCATTTCAGCAAATATATTTTTTTTCTTCATCATTCATCATTTTTTTTTTCATAACTTGCAGGCAGGTAGCTTTTTCCCCACGATTAGTTTTCAATAAGAGTGTAGAATATCAATCTTCATCATAAGTATTAGGTAAAACTTCATCACCCTCACGAATGACACTTATTCATTATCTAATACATGTGTGAAGGTTTTATCAAATTTCAAATGTAGTTTGAGGAAAATGCTAAGAATGTAACCACAAAATTCATCCTTTAGCGTGCCACTAGTACAATATATACTTAGAGTAAAAATCATTCTAGACTGAGGTATTCTTTCCATGAGAAATGATATGTGAAGTTAATGAGCACAAAATAATGCATGGGATGTTTCAGCAGGATTTAAAGATTTGAAAGACTTGCCCTCCCCCAACTTGTATGACATTATCCTCAATGGCATAAAAGTAATGAACATAGAATACAGCCAAAGTAAGAAAGGAGAGAGACAACCTGATGATCACATGAGAGTGGTGGCAAACTGGCTTCATTAAAGGTGATGAGTTGCCCACTAGCCTTCCAAATACCTAGAACAAAATAGAAAGAAAAGAAAAAAAAAAGAAAAAAAAAAAGTTAAATGTCCTAAAAATATTGGGTTGCCTTCCAATAAGCGCTAAGTTTATTGTCTTCAGCCAGCCAGACACAATGAAGTTCCTGCACATCTACTCAAGATCATTTAAGGGAATGGATTCTTTAGGTGAGAGCTGCATGTTTTCCATGTAAGGTTTGAGACGTTGACCATTAACAGTGAGTGTTTGACCATTTTTAGGATCAAGAATTTTAACAGCACCATGGTCAAAAGTTTTTACAACAATGAATGGTCCATCCCATCGAGATTTCAATTTACCTGGAAATAAGCGCAGCCTAGAGTTAAAAAGCCAAACCTTTTGATCAGAATGGAAGGATTTCCTCAAAATGTGTTTGTCATGAAAGATTTTGGTCTTGGCTTTATAAATTTTGGAATTATCATAGGCTTCATTGCGCAATTCCTCAAGCTCATGCAGTTGGAGGGCTCTATGTGATCCAGCTTGGGCTAAATCAAGGTTGAATTGTTTGATGGCCCAATAAGCCCTATGCTCTAACTCAACAGGAAGGTGACAGGCTTTACCAAAATCAACCTATAGGAACATGCCAATGGGAGTCTTATAAGCAGTCCGATAGGCCCACAAAGCATCATCCAATCTCTCTGACCAATCTTCCTATCGGGCCTAACAGTCTTTTGGAGAATGTTTTGATCTCCCTATTGGACACTTCCACTTGGCCACTGGTCTGGGGGTGATAGGGGGTAGCAATTTTGTGAGTTATCCCATATTTTTTAAGCAAAGCTCGAAATTGGAATGAGTGAAGTGAGATCCCCCATCACTTATGATGGCTCTAGGACACCCAAACCTAGAGAAGATATTCCTCCGCACAAATTTCATGACAACCTTATGATCATTGGTGCGGGTGGCAATGGCTTCAATCCATTTAGATACATAATCAACTGCCACAAGGATATACTCATTGCCAAAGGATGAAGGGAATGGGCCCATGAAATCGATCCCCCAGACATCAAAGATTTCTACCACCAGAATGGGGTTGAGTGGCATCATGTCTCTCCTAGAGTTGTTGCCCACTGCTTGGCATCTCAAACAGGTCTTACTGAATTCATAAGCATCCTTGAACAGTGTGGGCCAGTAAAACCCACTTTGTAAGACCTTGGCAGCAGTTTTCTTCCCCGAGAAGTGTCCCCCACAGGCTAGGGTGTGACAGAAATTGAGGATGCTCTGTTGCTCTTCCTCAGGGACACATCTCCTAATTGACTTGCGGACCCATGAAAAATAATTCAGGGTCATCCCAGAAATAGTGTTTGACTTTAGAGAAGAAATGATCCTTTTCATTCTTTGACCATCCTTCAGGAAGTTGACCCACCGCAAGGTAATTGACAATGTGAGCATACCATGGGGGTGTATTATGGGAAATAGCAAGAAGGGTTCATCGGGAAAGGAGTCATACATGGGAGCACTTTCTGGGATGGAATTCGGGACAGATGATCAGCAACAACATTTTCAGTACCTTTCTTATCCCGAATCTCCAAATCAAATTCTTGAAGAAGAAGGATCCATCTGATGAGTCTTGGTTTGGAGTCCTTCTTGGCTAGAAGATATTTCAAGGCAGAGTGATCTGAGTAGATGATGACTTTTGCCCCCAGAAGATAAGATCGAAATTTTTCAAGGGCAAAAACCACAGCAAGAAGTTCTTTCTCTGTGGTGGTGTAGTGCAATTGAGCATCGGCGAGGGTGCGACTCGCATAATAAATCACCACCGGACGTTTATCCATTCGTTGTCCCAAAACAGCACCTATGGCATAGTCCGAGGCATCACACATGATCTCAAAGGGCAGCGACCAATCAGGAGATTGAAGAATGGGAGCTTTGGTCAAAGCCCCTTTCAAAGTAGTGAATGCCTCTAAGCAAGCATCATCGAAGTGAAAGGGACATCCTTGGCTAGGAGGAGGTTAAGGGACGGGCAATTTTGGAAAAGTTTTCAATGAACCGGCGATAGAAGCCGGCATGGCCAAGAAATGCACGAATTTGTCTGACGGAGGTGGGGGAAGGAAGATCAGCAATGAGGCCAACTTTGGCTCTATCTACCTCGATACCCGGTCAGACACAATGTGGCCTAAGACTATGCCCTCTCGAACCATGAAGTGGCTCTTCTCCCAACTGAGCACCAAGTTTGTCTCAACACATCTAGCTAGAACTTTCTCCAGATTTTTAAGACAATTTTCAAATGAATCCCCATATATAGAGAAGTCATCCATGAATACCTCCAGGAATTCTCCCACCATGTCAGAGAAGATCGCCATCATGCACCTTTGAAAAGTGGCTGGTGCATTGCAGAGTCCAAAAGGCATTCTCCTAAAAGCAAATGTGCCATAGGGGCACGTGAATGTGGTCTTTTCTTGATCTTCTGGGTAAATTGCCACTTGATTGTACCCAGAATAACCATCCAAAAAGCAGAAAATTGCTGGCCTGCCAGTCTCTCAAGGATTTGATCCATGAATGGGAGTGGAAAGTGGTCTTTCTTGGTCATGGCATTGAGCTTCCTATAATCTATGCACACTCTCCATCCCGTGGTCAATCTAGTGGGTACCTCCTCCCCTGCTCATTTTCAAACTGTTAGCCCAGACTTCTTGGGAACCACTTGGGTTGGGCTTACCCATTGGCTGTCTGATATTGGATAAGCAATGCCAGCATCTAGCCACTTCACTACTTCCTTCTTCACCACTTCCTTCATGTTGGGATTAACCTCCTTTGCGTTTCCCGGCTTGGTTTAGCATTGTCCTCCAAGTAGATGTGGTGCATGCAAATAGATGGACTAATCCCCTTAAGGTCAGCCACTGTCCAACCTATGGCACCCCTATGCTCCCCTAAACTTCTATCAATGGGCTTCTTGGGTAGGACTTAGGTTGGAGGCAATGATAACAGGCAAAGTTTGGTTTGGGCCCAGGAATACATACTGAGGGAGTCTGGAAGAGGTTTAAGCTCAAGATCTGGAGGGCTTTGAAGTGAAGGTAGAGCTGGTGCAGATTGCAAGGCCGGTAGAGGTTCGACCTTAGACCATGGTGCCAGACGGAGTGGTGAGTCATGTAAAGCATTGGTCTCCTCAAGTTGGTCAACATCTAGATCATTGTCAATGGACTCAGTCAAAATGTCAATAGAATGACATCCTTCTTCTTGATCTGGATATTGCGAAGCTTTAAAAACATTGAGGGAAACTTTTGTCCCCCAAATGAAATGTCCATCATCCCCGTAGCACAGTTGATATTGGCTTTGGCAGTGGCGAGGAAGGGACGACCAGAATGATAGGAGTGTGTTTCAACTCCTGGTTGGTGGACATATCAAGGATGAGAAAGTCCACGGGAAATAACAGTCATTGACTTTGACAATTACATCCTCTATCAATCCCCGTGGAGTCTTGACCGAACGATCGGCCAGCTGCAGAATGATGGAAGTGGGCTTGAGTTCCCCTATGTTGAATTGTTCATAAATAAAGGTGGGAAGAAGATTGACACTTGCCCCTAAATCAGAAGGGCACGATCAAAGGTTATGCCACCTATATCACAAGAAATGAGGGGAGCACCAGGGTCCTTCAACTTCCTAGGGAGGTGGTTTGTCAAGACTGCACTAACATCTTCAGATAGCCAGATCTTCTGAATTGCGTCTTGGATTCCCTTCGTGGAGTGCACATTTCTTTCAAAAATTTAGCATAAGTCGGGACATGCTTTATGGCATCTAGGAGTGGAATATTGATGTGGACTTGTTTGAATAATTCCAGCAACTCCTCATCTTGGACCGACTCTTCTTCTTAATGGGCTTGGATTCTAGAGCACTTGGAAATGGCACTTTGGGCTGGTAAGAATTGGATCTGCAGAAGCTTTCTTTTCCTTTGTTCTCTTCCCCCAACTTAGTTTGAATGGGCTCCTCTTCACTATCACTAGTATCATCTTGGGCCTCTAGTTCAGGATTATTCACAGCCTCTTTCCCTTATGTGGGTCACTTAGCACCTTACCACTTCGGAGGCTTGAAATAGCTTTTATGTTCTCCAATTGTGGGCCTCTTGGTTGGACTTGTTGGGTAGGTTGAGGTAGGAGGGGTTGTGAAGAAAAGAAAACCTGGGGTTGGTTCCTTGGGTTGGCCACAGGTTGGCTAGGCAGTGGCCCACTTCCCTTCTCATGGTGGACTCAGCCATCTGCCCACTTGGGCTTCTAACCTAGCCATGGTCTGTTGGTTTGTAGCCAAGAGTTGTGTGTTGTTGGTGCAATTGTTGTTGTTGGGCAAGATGATTTGTTGGAGTTGATTGAATTGTTCTTCAAAATTTTGTTGAGGGGGTGTTGAAAAGTGGGCTGAACTTGCTTGGGTTGAGGAGGAGGAGGATATGGACTGCCTGAGAGAATTGGCCTGAGACCCTCTGGCATAAGTGCCATTGTAAGTATTCGGCTGGGCCTGAAACTGGTTCTGGAATGGTTGTTTTAGGGCTTGAGGCATGGAGGGATTTGGTCTTTGAGGCAGAGCTTGTTGATTCTTCCAAGAGAAATTGGGATGGTTCTCCAGCCTGGATTGTATGAATTGGAGAATGGGTCCATATTGGGCTTGGGAAATCCCTGGGCTGCTTGGACCTGTTCCTGGACTTGTTCTTGGATGAAAGGTGGGAGTTGGGCTGCAGTTGGGCAGTCATTAATGTGGTGGCCTGGACTAGCACAAGTTGCAAACTTCCTGATGATATGAGTCTGGGCCAACATATGGGCTAGAGGGGGATGGGCCAAAGGAATCTTGATGGGTCCTAGACAAGATTTGGTCCATCTTTTGAGCTAGAGAGGCAACAGTTTGGGCCATAGTATCCACTTTCTCCCACTTTCGGGCCATGAGATGATTCTCGAATTTGGGCTCCAATTCAGCCTGATTTCTCACTTCATACAACCCAGCCCGTTTGGATGGCCCAACAGATCTCTCATAGGATGAAAGTGAGGCATGATTAATTGAATTTTCACTTAGCATTTCAAAGAGAGCATAGGCCTCATCCTCACTTTTACTCATGAAAGCTCCCCCACATGAAGCATCCACCATTTGTCTATATTGTTCAGTCAATCCCTCATAAAATGCTTGGACAATTTGCCATCTTGAGAGACCATGGTGGGGGCATTTTCTCAAAAGCTCCTTTAACCTTTCCCATGACTCATGAATTAATTCCCCTGGTGTTTGAGAAAATCCAGTAATGGCTCTTCTCATGGTATTGGTTCGGCCTATGGGATAGAACTTTTTCAAAAATTCTTGTTGCATTTCTGCCCAAGTTCTAATGGTTTTTCCTACAGTGCCCAACAATATTTGGCTTTATCCTTAAGAGAGAATGGGAAAAGAGTCAGTCTGAGGGCATCATTAGTGAAGTTCTGGATCTTGACAGTGGAACAAATCTCCAGAAATTCATCTATGTGTTTGTAAGGGTCCTCATTAGTATTTCCATAAAAGGATGGGAGCATTTGGATGGTGCTGGATTTAATCTCATATTGGATGGCTTGATTCTGTGGGAGATGAATACAAGATGAAGGTTGATATTGATTGGGAATGAAATAATCCTTCATTTGTTTGGGGATTTCTTGATTATCTTGATTTTCGGCCATTTGATTTTTCAAAAGAATGTTCCTTTGATGGAGAAGTCTCTCATTTCTGGGATTGGTCCTAGCAAATTAGGGCTTTGTGATCTCCTACCATGCATGCATTAGGACCGACTGAGAGAAGAGAGAGATTTTTTTTTTTTAATTTTAGATTTTTTTTTTTAACAAAGACAAACAAGTTTCAACAAATACCCTATTTGACCTAGAGATCTTAGACTTGAAAGTGAGATTTCTCACAAAGTGGCCATAGACCAACTTAAGTCCACTATTAGGTATATCCACTGGCCAGGTAAGAGGTGGGGTAGTGGGAGGCTCCCCCTACTTTCGTAGGGACCTAATTAGAGAACCACTTTCCCGCTTAGGCGTTGCCTTTTAACCTCTAGCCTTAGACACCAGTTTCCAAAACCAATTAGTGGGCCCAAGTGGACCTACCTCAGTGTGAACCCTAAGGCCAATGTTTACTGACTTTTATTAGGGCTTGGGAATGCAAAAGATGCAGGAGATTGTGGTTTGTGGGCTAAGGAAGGGTGATCAAATCCCCACCTTATCTGTTAAGGAAACTGCCCTTAAATATTTTAGAAATGAAGTGCACACCACAAAATCAAGCAAGGGGTTCTATGCAAGCATGGCAATGCATGATCATGCTTTAAAAAGATTGAGATACTTACCTTGCCTCCCGCAATCTTCGACAAAAAAGGAAACTTTTCAAAAAATAAAATTACCTAAAGATGGAATCTAAATGATGCATGTCCTAAGATGGAAGTTTCTAATCTTGACATGACATCTTTGATTGGATTCAAGTGATTGATTTTTTTAGATTTTTGATTTTGTTTCTTTTTTTTTAATTCAACTAAACATGGAAACTAAGAAAAGGAAACTAAATCAAGAGGATTTTAATGGTACTTACCTCCAACGCAATCCCTCGTTCTTTTTGGAAATGAAAACAAATGGAAAGAGTGAGAGAAGGAAACTCACCTCACAACCCTTTTTTTTTCTGATTTTCATGCAATTTTCGGATTTTTCTTTCCAAACAGAACTTTTCACCTACAGATTTGACTTTCAGCGACAGTTTTCTGACAGATTCTTCCAATGTGCAATTTTCAGGATTTTTCACTTTTCATTTGATACCTACAAAAAAAAAGAGAGAAAATGTTAGCATGAATATATACACATAACACCAAGATTATCAAAACTAAAATCTAATTCCCCGGCAACGGCGCCAAAAATTGATAGCCCACGAATGCGTCGTTAAACACGTGACTAACAATCTCAAAATTATCGGCTTACACTAACGATTTAACAATAGTTAAGTGGTGAGAGCCGAGTCGAATCCACGGGGAACTAGATTTTAGAGTTGAAAACCTTGAGTTTTTATTTAGGAAAATAACGTGATGACATTAATACTAAGTTGCACTAAATAAATCTAAACTATGCTAAATAAGTGAAGAAGGAGATAGAGAGGGAATGGGAGAACACAAACACTATTAAAATTTATAACTATTAAACAATACCAAAGAGTTTAACACAAAGATTTTATTCTAATTAAAAGTCATAACAAGTACATTGAAAGAAAGAGAAAAGAAATAGAGAGAACTAGAGAGAAAGAAGAGAGACAAGAGGAGAGAGAAGAGTGAGAGAATAGAGAGAAGAGAGAGAAGGAGAGAGAGGGCGTAAAAAGAGAAGGAGAGAAGAAGAGAGAGAAGAGAGAGAGCGGAGAGAAAGAGAGAGAGAGAAGAGAGAGACGAGAGAGAGGAGAGAGGAGCGTGAGAGAGAGGAGAGAGGAGAGAGGGCGAGGCGGCGTAGTAGAGGAGAGAGCAGCGCGGCGCCGCACGTTGCATGCATGCAACGTGAGGGGCGAGCGGCAGCGGGCAGCCGGGGCGGCGGCAGGGGGCGCGCCGTGGCGCAGGCGGCGACGTGGCAGCGCGGGGCGGGCGCGTGGGCTGCGGGCGGCAGGGCGCCGGCAGGCGGGCGCGGGGCGCAGGCGGGCGGCGTGGCATGGCGCTGGGGCGCAAGCGGGCGGCGTGGCAAGGGCGCTGGGCGCGGGCGCCGCGCGCGGGGCGCTGGGCGCGGCACGCCGGGCGCGCGCTGTGCTGCTTCTGCCTGTGCTGCTCCTGCTGTGCTGTTCTCTGTGCGAGAAAGAGAAGAGGGAGAAGAAGAAAGGGAAGAGAAGAGAGAAGGGAGGGTTGTGCGGAGGAAGAAAGAGGGAGAGAGAGAAAGAATATCAGATGAGAGAGGGGGGTTTTAAATAAGTGCTCTCTCTCTAAAAGAGAGGTTTTAAAAAGGGAGAGAAATCTTAAAAATATAGCAAAAGAGGGAGGTAGAAAAAGAAGGCGCTAGGGTTTTGTAACTTTCGGAGTATGCCAGTTTTACCCCTGTTGGATTGCTGTGTCCAGTGACCGTTAAGCATTTCATACAATGGCCCATTACCTGCAAATACAACATAATAGATATTTATCAATATCGCCCATGTAATCCAATATTTATGAATTTATCAATTATTTGTCAATAAAATGGCACAATTATCATAACAATTATGAGATTATCAACCGGTCACCCTGACACCTCAAACTGTGTGGTCGCATGGGTTTTGGACAACATGCCGTCGCCATTTGGAAGGTTCCCGCCCATTCGTTTCCGTACTGTTTTCATGCACGCAGTTTGAAAGCCATGCATGAATGTGACATAGGAAAGTGTCGCGATTCATGCCTCGTCGCGACATATCATTCAGTCGTGTTCTAAATGCGACGGACGAGACCGACACGATTCTGGGTAGGTATCGATTCGGTGATCGATTCCTGTGAGAAAGGCGACCATCTACCATGTCGCGATTTTAAACGTGACAGGAAGGTCCATCGCGATTATGTGTTTTTATTCCGACCTTATTTATTGTGTGTACGGTCCTTTAAAGGCGACGTCTGAACCCGTCACGATTCAAAGACCGCCCGAGGAGACTGTTCTTTCGGCTAGTCAGTCTATATTTTAGCCTCTTAGTCTGTAGCATGTTTACTTAGTGTGCATTGGCCTAAAAGTGATCACCCATTTGAAAACTATAATGACATGATATGATTCTAATGTATATTATGAAGTGAATGATCTTATGTCATTGATTATTATCTTGTGATCTAGCTGATAAGAATGGTCATAATAAGAATGTGATATGAATCTGGTGGAATACATGTTAGAAGGACTTGTGTAGTTTAAACTTTCCTAATATGTTACTGCTTTTGCATGAGGATGTTCTTTATTTACATGGTTTCCGAGGTTCCATATTATGCTCATCATGTCATCCTTGCACGCATAATTAGGAAAGTTCTGTGACATGACAACATACGTTTGCATGATTAGGCCTACCCCTATTGGGAAATTGGGAGCTCTCTGCCAGTCATTCCGTATTGGCAGACTAGTGATCTTTTCCCTAAGACCTTCGTAAGTCTTCGTACTCTAGGATTCCCTCATAGAGACTGAGTGGTGTACCATGAAGTACCCTGGAGATAGAGAGCACTTGTACCCGTACGATATGTCATTAGTCATCCTCTTGTCAAGATATTAAAGATTATGAAATCAGATACGATCAAACTTGAATACGCAGAACCAGAGATTGAGATGCGTAATTCGCCATTGCGTTGTTGTTGCGGCCCGACGACCTAGCCGACGTCTTGGCGGACGAGGTTACACAAGTGCTTTCGAGATGTCGCGGGGAGATGGACATCGCATTGGTGTTGGACTCAAGTAAATTTAAGGTCAAAATTAATAATTCTTGACTGTAAAATAAATTTTTTTATTATAACATGATTTAAGATATATCGTAATAAAAGATAATATTTATACAATAAATTATAGTTCTATTAAAAATTAAAAATAAGTTAATATTTAATAAACTTCTAATTAATTTTTCCTAAATTTAACTTAACAGTCAGATCTTGTGTCACTGAAAAAAAATGATATTTCTAATAAGGTTAAATTAAGTTAACATAACAAATTACGACTATTTTTTTCTATGTAAAATCCCTTCCCTTCTAGTATTCAAACAAACCTGCTATGTCTACGTGTGTGCACATACGTATCTATTTATCATCAAGCTAAGGTTATAGTGTGCATAGTGGATAAATATGATCCCTCAGCCCACGATCCTGATCATCCATTGGAGGGGGGTGGGGGAGAGATTTGATTATAATTCAGTGACTCAAGTCATTAGAAATTCATGTCTTACTCCAAATTCGAACTCAGAAGCCCTCCCCGAGAGTGTTATTGACATCATGTCTTACTCCAATTCGAACTCAGAACCCCTCCCCCGAGAGTGTTATTGACATCCTCTCTCTCTCTCTCTCTCCTCCTCTCTCTCTCTCTCTCTCTCTCTCTCTCTCTCTCTCTCTCTCTCTCTCTCTTCTCTCTCTCTCTCTCTCTCTCTCTCTGTGTGTGTCTTCTTGCTCACCTCCAACCTCCTCGTCAGCTCCTCTTTCTTCGGCACCCTCTCCCACCCAACTCTTACCTCCTCCTCTCTCTTTCTCTCACACATCGAGCTCTTCATACCCTCCCACATAGCGCTCTCTCTCTAATATATCTATCGGTGAAAGACATTTTTGTCTTAAAATCTATTATGAGAGTTTTAGATAGAATAATCCACTAACTTCGAGAAGGTATTTTTGAACCCAAGTAAATTGTAGAAGTTTAATTTTAAACATGAAGATTCCAGATGTTATTTGGATTATAATTCAGTGAATTGATTATAATTCAGTGACCCAAGTCATTAGAAATTTATGTCTTACTCCAAATTCGAACTTAGAACCCCTCCCCCGAGAGTGTTATCGACATCCTCTCCCAAATTAAAGATCTATTACAAGGTACAAGGTCTTACTCCAAATTCGAACTTAGAACCCCTCCCCCGAGAGTGTTATCGACATCCTCTCCCAAATTAAAGATCTATTACAAGGTCTCTCTCTCTCTCTCTCTCTCTCTCTCTCTCTCTCCTCTCTCTCTCTCTCAACCTCCTCAGTCAGCTCCTCTTTCTTCGGCACCCTCTCCCACCCAACTCTTACCTCCTCCTCTCTCTCTTTCTCTCACACATCGAGCTCTTCGCACCCTTCCACATAGCGCTCTCTCTCTAATATATCTATTGGCTGAAGGACATTTTTGTTTTAAAATCTATTAAGAGAGTTTTAGATAGAATAATCCACTAACTTCGAGAAGGTATTTTTGAACCCAAGTAAATGTAATAGGTTATTTTTAAACATGAAGATTCCATGATGTTATTTGGATTATAATTCAGTGATTTGATTATAATTCAGTGACCCAAGTCATTAGAAATTCATGTCTTACTCTAAATTCGAACTCAGAACCCCTCCCCCGAGAGTGTTATCAACAGCCTCTCCCAAACTAAAGATCTATTACAAAGTCTGTCTCTCTCTCTTTCTCTCTCTCTCTCTCTCTCTCTTGGTGTCTTCTTGCTCACCTCCAACCTCCTCACTCAACTCCTCTTCTTCGGCACCGTCTCCCACCCAACTCTTACCTCCTCCTCTCTCTCTTCTCTCACACATCGAGCTCTTCGCACCCTCCCACATAGAGCTCTCTCTCTATATATCTATTGGCTGAAGGACATTTGTGTCTTAAAATCTATTAGAGAGTTTTAGATAGAATAATCCACTAACTTCGAGAAGGTATTGTTGAACCCAAGTAAATTGTAGGAGGTTATTTTTAAACATGAAGATTCCAAGATGTTATTTGGAACACAATTGGGCTTATCCAGTTTGCACGATTGATCCCATACTATGATTTTTTAAAGTATGTATTATTAAATTTAAATACAAAGAACTAAATTGATTCGCAAGTTTATTTAAACTTGATTCAAAATATCAAAATATTTGAGAAGTGATTTATAAAAAACTCATATATATACACACACACCAACTTGACCAGTAAATTTAACACACGGAGAAAAACTCAATACATTTATTCAAGTACACTTGTTACATTTAGATAATGACATAACATCCCGTGTGACGCCAAATAAAGAAAAGAAGTAACAAGTGACGACAGATGGCGACAATCGACAGCCAAACATCAACGACCGACAACTAACGATCAGACTCTAAAATATAAATTTTAAAATTTAAATTCCAAAAAAAAAATTGACTAAAAATACTACTCTTAAAATTTTAAAAAAATATATTTAAACTTTTTAATAATAATTTGAACTTCAAAATATAAATTTTGAACTCCAAAATATAAACTTCGGACTCTACTGCCAATCACTGCTGCCGACCCCACCTACTACCCCCATCCGCCGGCCTGCATGGCAGCCCACATCGCACCACGTTGGGCAACATGGCGGGCCACAACATGGCATGCCAAGGGCTGCAACGTAACAGCAAGTCAACACATCTTGGCCGGAACAAGTTAATTAGGTAATCGTTACATCGACCCATGCCTTTCATTGAAGAATTGATAATATAGATAATTAAGTAAATTATTATTATAACAAAATTTAGCATATATTGTAATAAAAATAATATTTACTGTAATAAATTACGATTTTGTTAAGAACTAAAAAATAAGTCAAACATCTAATAAAAATTTCTAATTAATTTATATATATAATTTCGGACCATCAGATAACATTGAGGAGGCCAACTAAAAACTCCTGTAATGAGTAGGCGCAAGAATCAAAATCTTCACTAATAACCCGACAATGCAGAGCAGCACTAGATGGGTACATTGAGAACATAACTATTCTTACATCTGAAACACATTAAAAAATGTGTGTATAATGTTCCTAGTTTTATGAAATATTTCCGGCCTGAGAGAGAGAGAGAGAGATGACAATCTTGTGGTTGCCGTATCAGTATCGACAATTGTACATACAACAAGACAGAATCAAATAAGCACATTGTTGTCTGAACTGATGGGCAGACCCAATCCACAGGCTGCTGTTCCTCACTTTGTCTTTATGCCCATCAAAACATGGGGCATGGCCATCTTTATATAAAATAAGGGACACGAGTCACATGAACACATCAAGAGTGGGTAGGAAAAAGGTTCCCAAAAGCAAAGTGGTGCAATCTATTCCCCTCTAATTGTGAACCACAAGCTCCTGGAACTTGAAAGAAAAGTGGTGCTGGGAAGGTCAGTGGGAATAAGTTCAGGAGTCCCAGATAAAGAAGCTGATTTCTAGGTGGTGGCAGTAACCATCAGTGATGACCCAAACAAAAGTTTTGTTCTAAGAAACTGATGACCGAATGGGGAAAAAAATTTAACTTTTTTCCCCTCATCTTCCTTCTTTGGTTGGACTGGGGAAGCTAGCTCTCCTCTGAGAGCAGAGCATACCTGTTCTTCCCTAGGAATGTACATGCTCGTTTGAGTAGTAAACTACAACAATCAGATGCATATTTCCTGTTTTCACTTGGACAAATCATACAACCACAACACAACAGAGAGAAGAATACTAGGCGAGGGGAATACTACTCTCCGGATAAAAACCATCCTTAGGAGAAATCAAAATAAGGATGATATCACCAAAGGGAATCTCTCAGTTTTGAATGTTATCCATTGATTCCTCCTCTATTTTCTGTCTGAAATCCAACTTAAACAAATCACCGCGACAAATTGGTCAGCTTTTCCCAGCTTACGTTTCATCCACACAGGCAAACTACCAAGTAATCTTAAACGCAGAGTTTCTCCTTCCATCTAACA
Organism: Colocasia esculenta; assembly: GCA_014218235.1. Classification (NCBI taxonomy): domain Eukaryota; kingdom Viridiplantae; phylum Streptophyta; class Magnoliopsida; order Alismatales; family Araceae; genus Colocasia; species Colocasia esculenta. Next base: position 79,918 of record JACBKR010000288.1, read on the forward strand.
TAATCCAGAAAGATGGAGTAGAAGAACTTTCTTCCCTCAAGATGATATGGTAAAAGAACTTGGTATCTAGCTATATGAAAATTGCTGCTCCATTTTAGAAGAATAAGTTTCCACCCTACCTATCCCAATCCATCTGAAAGGTTCAGCGATAAACCAGTAAGAATTGCCAAAAAGGGCCGAATTCAACAACTAAGATGCTATGGGTTTCCTAAGAGTGGGAAAAGCCAGCATCTCCATCATATTTATATTGGCGTAAAAGCCTTCCAACACCAAAGACTTCAAACACCACTCTCAGCGCTAGATTTTTTCCACCAGAAAAGATAATTAGCCAAGTAAGAACCACCAAAGCAGGCAGATGATGTCCACCGGTTAATGTTTGAGAGCCCAAAGGAGATAAATAAGATTCCTTTGTTCTTAGCCTTACAACACTAGAGACTTCAAACATAACTCTCAGCGCTAGATTTTTTTCCACCAGAAAAGATAAGCAAATGAAGAACCACCAGAGCAGGCAGATGATGTGCACCGGTTAATGTTTGAGAGCCCAATTGAGATAAATAAGATTCCTTTTTTCCTGGATGGAGATGATCATCGACCAAAGACGACAAAGGACTAGAGAAATACGCTAAAATAGACAGGAGAAACAGACCCATTCCTTCCCCTGGAGAATACTGAGGACCCAACAAACCCTAGAAAAAAACTTGTATTGTACTGGGCAAGCTGGAGAAGAAGCCCCATGTCGGTTTATGATTACATACACAGGATTAACAGCAAGGACATCCATCCGGATGATAAAAGTTCAAGTAAATTACAAAACCAAATACGTCCACACAGTAGGAATCTTGCAATGAACAAGAGTAAGCGCAAAAATCCAGAAACGTCCCAGGACGAATTTTGCTACAAACGCAAAACTTAGAGCGAGAGGGAACCTGATAGAGGATGCTACAACGTTATCGAATACCTCAAGTCATGAGCCATGAACGCACTGCTCCAAACAAGCTCGAATCTGAATGAACCCCACAAGCCAAGACTAGGATAAGCAGCCAGCAACGTCAAGAAAACACTTGAAACATATGAGGGACGCCCACACAAAATTTTGGCGATGCAGAAAATTCCAACTCAGATCATTATTATCTCTTGAAAGGCCTCACATATACAAACGATGCACAAACGTGTGGGCAAAAAAGGGGGAAAAGGAACACACCCATGTATATTTCAGCTGATAAATCCTCGCAGCTTCACGAAATAGGAAGCAAGAGAAAATTTTCAGAAGAAAAAGACCCTACGGAAGCATGGTCATGAATGAACCATCCCTGGAAGGGGATTTTTTTAGGGGGGCAAAGGCCTTGTCGGAAGCGGAGGACAGACATGTACAAGCTCTGCACACCCGGAAGTGGTGGGAAGGGAGGTGGGAGGATGATCGGTCGCTACAGATCAGTCTACCTCCGGGCGGCGCGAATCCAGAAGGACATGATCCGGGAGAAAGCAAGCCGCAGCCGTGGGTACACCCGCACCCCATAGAGCACGGTCTGACGGAGGAACGCCTCCACCGTCTCCACGAACGTGTTGAGGCTCCTCACCGGCGGCACGTACAGCGTCAGCGGGGCCGCCGAGAAGGCGACGGCGAACAGCAACTGCAGCATGGTCCTCCCCCCCTCCCCCACTTCTCGAGGGAGAAAAAGGCGCCACAAAGGCACAAACCACGCACCCCTCCCCTCCCTTCCTCCTCACCTCCTCCTGTGCTCTCTCCTCCCTACCCCCACCTCGGCGCCTCTGCTCGCTCCCCTCTCCCCTCTGTGGTCTCTTGGTAGGCTTCTCCTCTCCCTCTCCTCCTCCTGTGCTTGGGTGTGGTCTCCTCTGTCTCTCTCTCTCTCTCACTCTCTCTCTCTTGTCCCTAATCTAATCTCTTATATAGTTTTTAGATTTTTTAGTTTTTTAGACCTTCCCATATTTCTTTCTTACTTTTTACCTCTTATAAGTTAGTTATTAATTTAAACCCGACAACTTAAGATTTATTCTTGCTATTCGTAAGTCGGAACAACAAAAAAGCACTATTCTAAACTATGTTTGATATTTAGATAGGTTGGAGATATCAAATGTAGTTTATAAGATTTACCTTGTCGTTGCGCTCTCAACTATATGGTTGTACAATATCGTGTTAAAAATTTGATGAGTCTTTAAATTAATACAGTCGATTTGACATAATTTATTTTATTTTTTATTTTATTACTTTATAATTATATTATTTTAATTGAATCTATCGATGTGACATAATTCGATCTGTATCGTATGAAAATAAATTTAATGTGATTGGGTCATCGTAAATCTTTGAATCTATGTTGAGAAGTTCTAAAAGTTACACCCAAACCTAAATAGATTAATTTTAGAGTAAATACTTGTTACAAAAAATAAGAGTACTAAAACTTAAAAGCTCTTTTTTCAAATTTTCCCTGCGTATTTTGTTTAGCTTCCAGAGGCTTCTTCTTACTCTAGAGAGAGAGAGAGAGAGAGAGAGAGAGAGAGAGAGACCGGAAGGTCGGTTTTCTAATGTCTGGATTTGTTGAGCTGCCGGTCAGCGGCCACGTAACCGCGAAAAATGCCGGAATCACGTGGAGCTGGATGTGGGCCGGTTCGAGCCGGCGAGCCGGATCTGCAACCGCCGGTTCAGGTTCTGTCCGATGTCGGCCAACCCATCCAGCGACAGCTTTTTAGTGTGTAATAAAAATGCTGCGATTTTTTAAGATGGGAAATATTTAGTGCAAGTACATGTTTATACTTAAGTTGCAAGTGTATTTATAAAAATCTAGATTAGCTCATAAATATTTGAGCTGGAGTCATATGTATTGATTGGGTTTATAAAATAATAAATTAATTAAAAAATTATCAGATATTTGACTTATTTTCTAATCTCTAATAAAATTATAATTCATTACAATAAATATTATCATATGTTATAATATACGTTTAATTTATTACAACAAAGATCTCTTATATTACAGTCAAGAATTATTAATTAATTTACCTTTTATACAATGATACATTTGATATGTTATGGTCCATTAATTCATCATAAGTAGATCAATGGGAGGGGTACTCTTGCAACTCAAATGTAAAAGTGCCATTGTACTAAATATTTCTCTTTTAAGAATTATCATGAAAAAAGATTTATTGTACTTGCTACAAGTACATGTGATTATCTGCGTAACGATATATTAGATATCACATAAGTTGATAGATAGAGATAGTACGTAGATGTAGATGACGGCAAAGGAATCTAAGGTCACTATTTTAAAAACCAATATTTCTAGTTTAGAGTCCAAAGTTGTGTTTAAGAACTCAAGTTTGTATTTTGTATTCTAAGTTACTGATAAAAATTCAGTTATATTTTTAAATCTTAAGAATAATATTTTAATGCTCAAAGTTTATTTTTTAGAGTCCAAAATTTATATCTCCATTCAATTTTTAAATTCTAAAGAAAATATTTTTAAAATTTTTTTTGGAGTTTAAAATTACATTTTGAAATCTAAAATTTCTATTTTAGAAATCAATTGTCGCCGTTGTTTGCCATCACCATCCATCATCGGTCGTCGCTGTCGGTCGCCGCCACTACTTACTACACCCTCCAATTTGAGGCCACGCGGACTAACATATCACTGCTCAAATGAAATATACTTAGGTAACCACATTAAAATCTTCTCAATTATTCATTTATCTAACAGATATAATTTTTTTTAATTTTTGTAATCGTACAAGTGAAATTTTGACTAAGAAATTTAATCATTAATCACTTCTAACAGCTCTTGATTGGATTGATCGATTGATGACGGTGGTAGTAAGGAACATTTGAGAAAAAAAATCTAAGTATTTCGTACTTGTGTTTATAAGAAAAATATGATAACAGATTTAATAACATAAAAATAAAAAAATCAAGGAAAGCGAATTATCTGTAACACATAAGGGGCAGCAATTTGGCCTAATTATATGATGTTAGCCGGAAATTACACGTTAGTTGAAATATATGGTTAATTATAGCATTTTAGTCTGCAACAAAAAGTTTGGTGCAACTTGATTTGTGTTAGTTAGGTGAGGGTTGACCACGTAGCGCCAGTACAGACCTGTACAAAGTTAAGGTCTCTTTCACGATCAGGTTAGGTGCCGTGGTTTGCTTAAAAATAAGAGGTCCCGAGTTTGATTTCTGGGGGGAATTTATCTGATTTACATGTAATTTTCGAGGTGTGTAAATTCAGAATTTTAGAGGACTCTGGTTGGGTCGATCGGTTAGAACTCTTGCTTAAAAGCAGGAGGTCCTGAGTTCGATTCCTGGGGGGGGATTTACCTGATTTACATGCAATCTTCGAGGTGGATCCGGAGTTTTTCCGGTCAAGTGGGGTAAGGACAATACGGGTATACGAAAAGTAGGAGCTGTCAAGTCCTAATCTTGGAGTTCACGAACACCAATCCTTGAGCCCACAAAACCACACGGGACGGGATTTTCTCGTTATAAAAAAAAAGTTGCCGTGGTTTGGGATCGAGGTGTTCAAATTTTAATTTAATTTAAAAAATCAAATCGATTTGGTTTGATTCAAGTTAAACATTTATTTGATTCGGTTCTATTTCATATGGTAGAATCTAGAGTAAATATATATATATATATATATATATATATTTTATAAAAAAAATTATAACACAGTAGTTAGTATATATTACTTTTGGACGGATCAAATTTTACCGGTGTGTATTGTATCATATGAAACTTAACAAAGCCGAGTACCACAGTACGGCAAATCTTGCAGAGTTAGGTGGGGGGTGTGTCTTTTTGTTATTGTATATATACCTATATCTATTTTAATATTGGGGTGTTTGGCTATACTATTAGATCAAAATAACGTAATGTCTTTTTTTTTCCGGACAAGATAAAGTTGGATATCTCATTACGTTGAAACATAACTCAAAGAGTACAGACAGTAGACATGGGTGGTGTAAACCAACCCCAAAACCAACAAACACGGCTGAATCCGACATGACAAAGAATTTGTGAGAGTATATTGTACAGTGTTGTAGGTAAGACTGTCGGATCTAAAAATTTTATTCAGTATGGTCATTTTAAAATTAGGATTCACTCATAAATTTTATTTTATAATCCAGTGAGGTCATTTCTTTTAAAAAAATTAATCAAAATAAATTTAATAGAAAAAAATTATTTTTTAATAAAATTATAAAAATCTAATGGGGTCACATGACCCTACTGAAAATAATCTAGCTCCGCCCCTAGGTAAAAGAGAGTATGGACACATAATCTTGACACAGAAAGACAAACATCTAATCTCACATCAAGGGAGAAAGGAAACTACGAGTCTACGACCGCCATCCACCGCACAGGAATACTGGAAAAGGCCATCATAAGCTAAGGACAGTCGTCTGATGGGGGAGTACGCAAACCCTCGATCAAGCATAGGATAAACATTTATATAAATTTTGAAAAATATTTGTACAAGTAAGTATTTATGATGACACTCAGAAGTTTAAACTTTTTTTTTTTATAACAAAAAATTTCGTCCCGTGTGATTTTGTGGGAGAAGTTTAACCTAACATATAAACGCGGTGTGATTAAATGGGTATATTCTTTCTTGTCCACCATACTATGTTTATGTGGTGTTATTTTTAACTAATTACTCTATTATATAATATACTAGTTGAAAACCCGTGCGATGCACGGTAGTTGTTTATAAAATATTAAGATAAATAAATAATATTATTTATAAAAGTATATATTTTTATTACAAAAATTTTGTTAAACTAAACAGGGAAAATTTGTTCTTAAAACAAAGGAAGGTGGACTGCACGAAGGTAGGTTTAAAATTGAATTTTTTCTAAAAAGTTATGATCTATTCGGTTTAGTAAGATTTTTTAGATGGTGAGTATCTTACCATGTTTATAAAGATTTCTTCGTTGATTAAGGTGACAATTAATGTTTGAGACTTGCCTTACGGGAGGTGTGTTAAAGTTGATAGATTTATTATTTTATGTTAGCTGCTATATGTTAGGATTTATTTACCCGGATTTTGCTTAACCATATTTAGCTGCGATATAGATAGATTTAGTGGGGAGATTTAGGCGGGAAAACGATCTGCTTCTGGTGCTGCCACGTGGCTGCTCCAGAACTGAATTTTATTAAAATAGTATAGATAGTATAGATTGTTTGATGACATATATATTAGATAGTTAACTTGGTAATTTCCACTGGGATACAGAAGAGAATGATCCTTTTACCTAATTTCCTAAATTTCGAAATGGGCATCCAAAATATGAAGTTTTCAAATATAATATTTATTTATCATTGTCGGCCAACTATTTGAGATTGTCTCCTTGAACATTTTTACACACACACATATAGGTTCCATTGGGACCATTATAAGATATCATTTAAGTGGTGTCATCTCCATGTCAAAAAAAAATGTTTTATTAGCCTGTCCCATCAATTAAAGTTAGACTAATGAGAGGGGAGATATGCTATGCCACCTTGTGCATATTAAGATATACAATAAATATTATTTTACAAGGGCCACTAAGGTCTTATAAGACCTTGTATCTGCGAGGAAAAGGCATAATATGATCTCCCTCATCGATAAGAATAACCCAAGTGTGCTCGAGATAAGGGTCTTGTGATTAACTCCAACATTTCGTAGGAACCAGTTATTCTACTAGAATAAAAAATTTGTATTAAAGTAAAAAAAAAGTGAAAACAAAATTGAGTTATCCTATTGTAACCCACCTAATTAATCCTAGTTATTAATCAAAACTACACTAGGTAGATGGGTTTACTGGCATTAGTATCGCAAAATCTCACTTTTTGATGTGAGATTTGGGTTGGTGTTAGTAAATCTTAACCCAAGCCAGCTAAGAAATGGATCCCCAAGTCGATTTTTAAACTTTTTTGTAAACCTAACCCAATACACTTCTCAAGCACCAAGCCTAGAGAGTATGCATATATGCCATCTTATATTACAGCATTTTTTTTTATTTCAAAGCATGTCCCTTGAAGCTAATAAAGAAGGTATTTCTTTATTTTTAGTATATACAGTTTTTACAAATATTTTTAATAGTTATAAGTATCCTATTTATTTATTTTCGAGAAATTTAACTTTATCAAGTAGGCTAATTATGTGAACAGAAAAAACTATTCGCAAAAAAATATATTTTTTAAAGTCCAACGTAAGTAGCCACATTACAAAGGCTAAAGGGTTTTTATTAAAATAATTATATTTTGTTATTTTGTTATTAAAATAATCACATAAAAATATTTTTCAAATTATTCACCAAACTTGACATGTCATGCTAACAATAGGTATTGGGTGGTGTATAGGTGTATCAATCTTGGCAATGTTGATACTGTTGCCGGAATTTAAAATGTCCACACCATCGGACTTATCCCCCATCTCATGGTCCCCACACCCCCAACTCGATGCACCCTAGGTTGGGTTTCTCCTACCGTGGTCCCCCATCCACTCATCGATGCGCTGCTAGTGCTACTCGCTGTCGCCGCCACTACTACCACTGAGTCCATCGTCGCATTGCTGCCACTAAGTCCATCGCTATCCTGCTACTGTTGGCTCCGACGTGGTGCTACTGGTTCTAGGATCGTCGCCACCCTTTAGCTAGGCTCGTCACCGTCCTACCGAGCTAAGCTCACCGCAACCAAGTTGTTGCTGGGCTCACTGTCACCCTACTACTGCTGAGCTCGCCACAACGCTACTGCCACTGGGCTCATCGCTTCCCTACTCCTTTGGGTCCACCACCCCCGCTACTACTGGACTACTGTCGCGCTGCTCCTCTGAGACTGTCGGGGCCATTGCTGCCACTGCTAGGTTCCACTGTCGCCACTATTGCAGCCAACTCTTGTTGTTGTTCCCAGCTCCCACTGCCCTATCGCCCTGTCGTGCTCTGAATGTAAGGTGACTTGTTTGCAAATATATTCTATATGATCTTAAATTGAATATCATAAATTATTTTATTTCACTTGAATCATTTGAATTGATTTTAATTTGGCAAATATTATAGGTTATGACTAATTCAAACGTTCCTCTAATGTGTTATTATGATGGTGTACTCCGTATTGAGGATCATAAACCTCAATATAAATGAGGTTTTGTACATATATTACGTGTAAAAAAAGACATCACTTATTCTGAGTTGATAAGAAAATTATATGTCTTGACAAGGTATGATGAAAGTCATACTAAAATTGATATAACATGCAAGTGGCCAACTTCTATGAATAAGTATATTGCTGTAAGGGATGAAGATGATGAAACGGTTGAAAGTATGTTCGATCTGTATCCTTCACATGTGTTTATTATATAATT